>JAAOAS010000357.1:0-46470 GCA_013396035.1 Fusarium pseudocircinatum
CCATTATATTTCTTTTTTCTTTTAAATTAGACAGTTTGATATTCTCTTTATTAGCTCTATACTTATAATACTTTATCTTAAAGGAGAAGGTATACCCTTTTTTTAGTTATTAACAAAACTTCTTTTAAACTTTTATAAAATATTTAACAATAAAAGCTATCAACTATTATAAAATAACAATTTTTAATACATAAAAAACTAATTAAGTTTAAAAAATATTATCTATTATATATAATTTCTAGCTTTTCTATACTATTTACTTCTGTTAATAAGCTTAATAGCAGTTAACAGCATATAGCTTAACTAAAACCCTCAGCGCCTTTACGACTTTTGTGGAACGTCGTCATACCAACGGATGTGGGTACTAATATCTGGACCCAATGCCAGCAAGGCTTCTCGCGTCTCAGCTTCATTTGCTTCTATATCCTCATCCTGTGGCGGCCTCAGCGAGCCAAGACTGTGTGCATCGAATCTCTGGGGATTGGGCCTGCCACTCTCGGCACGTATCTCTCCTAGCTCCACGACGCTGTCAATTGGGTGGTTGGATGTCGAAGGAGCCGTGTGACTTGTTGTTCTAGATCCTGCGTCTCCCATGTCTTCTGACCCGCCGCTAACAAAGGGATACTTAATCCTTGCAATGGGACCAGAAGTAGTGGAGGGCTCTTGGGTATGATTATATGATCGGGACATGTCAAGACCATCCCATTGGGAATCGGTGTATAAAGCTCGCGGATCGACAGTACGGTTCTCCATTTGTGGCTGCCCGACTTTCTCATCCTTTTTGTCGTCAGTATTGACTCTGCATGAATATTATTATCGGCAAACGCCAACCTTTGACAGTAAACTATTCTTGTTTCAGGAAGAATCTCCAGAGATCTCGCCGTTTCCTTGTTCCGTGTCTGCATCACCATCTGATATGATGATACTATTATTAGCCGAGTACCCATGCTTGGCTGTCAATCGGGGGTCTTTGTTCTGGAGATATCGGTCCACGATCTTCGAGCAAACAACCCCAGTATGCTTAGGATCGTATACTTTGAAGCTTGTCAGAGGTACCCAGCCAATATCACACTGTTGAGGAAAGTTCTCCTTGTGAAAGTAGACAACAGGATAAACCCTGTCTTTAACCCTTCCGCCCCCATCCTCGTAATCCCTTGCCCAACCTCGAGGATACTGATCAACCGCCTTATCAAAGAGATAACATGAAGGAGTGTCTCTTAGTAGCTGCTTCATGTATGGAAAATGGTCAAAGGCTGTCCATGGGAGAACAAGAACTGCGTACGTATGGCTCTGTTTCGGAAACTTGGCAGCATATATCTCGCCAACAACGGGGATGATTTCAACGTTCTGCGTTGCATCTTCTTTGGTTCGGTTTCCTGGCATCACACTCGTTGGTCTCGCAACGAGCGGAAACGCCTGTCTTGTCACCCTGTTGTTCTTAGCAGCCAGTTTTTCATTGCAGTGGAGAACACGAGTCCCGAGCATCTTGACTGCAAAGGAATGCTCTCCATTTATCCCGTGCTCCTGACCCATAAGGTGCCGAGAAGCCCCTCTGATTGGATCCTTGTAGAAGTGTTTGTTGTGTTCTTTACATTCCAGGATATACCAATGTCCAAACTCTGGAGGATGTTGAACAATGATGTACTTATTTTGAGCGTTTCCATCCTGGAAGACTTGATCAAAAGGGACAACTCGCTCTTCAGGGATATCCGGGGGCTCGACGGGCAGTTTTTGTCTTTTCTGTTTTCGACTGGGTGTTGCCGACTGGAGTCTCTTCAAAGGAGCACGAAGATGGACTACAAGAGAGTCCGTGGGTTGTTCACCAGGGGATTTGTTGTTTAGAGTCTCTGGCCCGTCCGTAGATGATGCGGACTGATTTGGGATCCGAGAAGTCTGCCACATGTCCCAGCGTGCTGTTCCTCCGTTCTGATACGAGTTCATCTCTGAGACTGGCTTCTCTACCGGGCTTGACTTTGCCTGTGGATCAACAACATTGTCTGATGGTCGGCTCACCTCTGTAGTTGGGCTTGGGGTTGGAACTTGAGCCGCTAGTGTGATGGTACCGCCTTGTCCCTGCGTGACTTGAGTTGACTGTGACGCTGACTCTCGTTCTTGGACTGGTGTCTGGTGAAGGACAGCCTGGCGTTGATCCAGGGTCTCAAGTGGAATCGAGACGTTGGCTTCTGTCAATCCTGGAACCTCTGCTACAGCCTGATTCTGGCGCTCGGAGCTTCCTGTAATTGGGAGTGAACTCTGGACTTGACCCGCTTCCAAGTCTATTGGTTCTTCGGCAGTGATAACAGAATCAGCTTCTTGGTCGTTTCGAGCTTCGAGCAACGTGCTGCATCCCTCCTCTGCACCAGCAGCCTCGACCGTGGGTGTCTTGGGCCGTATACACTCGTTTAGTACAGATGCAACCGAGTGATCCCATAGAGTATCCCCCAAGGCCGGGAATAGATCACAAGCAAGCATTTTATTCGCTTCCTCCAGTCTTTCTACAAACTGCTGTTCCAGTAGAGTAGCTGAACTCTGATACTGGATCTCTAACTCTCTGAGGTCACCAGCCTGTTGAAGAATTGCTTCACTTCGTCTCGCGAACTCATAAGTATCAGGTGAGTGCTGCCTCAGTTGGAGAAGCTCATCGTCATAGTTGCTTAGCATCGATTCACGTTTTTCTCTGTATTCTCTCTCAGGGCTCTTGATCTCACTGATTTCGAGGGTCCATTGTTCAACAAGTGTCTTGAGA
Organism: Fusarium pseudocircinatum; assembly: GCA_013396035.1. Classification (NCBI taxonomy): domain Eukaryota; kingdom Fungi; phylum Ascomycota; class Sordariomycetes; order Hypocreales; family Nectriaceae; genus Fusarium; species Fusarium pseudocircinatum. Next base: position 2,747 of record JAAOAS010000357.1, read on the forward strand.
GCCTCCGATTTAGCAATCGCTGGATGAATGGTTTCACTCATGCTGGTTATTCCGGGTATCCTGAGAAACTGGAAAGATGAATTTAGCGAAGAGGGGTAATTGAGCGATTACGAGGCTATGCTGATTATTTATGTTGGTTCTATGTATATATCCCTGCTTGCTCGGGCTTTGGTGTGGCTGCCTTCCACCACCATCTCACAAAACCAGCCAACCGGATTTCCTGTTGTGCCATGTCACAAACCAGCCAGATAATGATGGAGACACAAGGACCGGTTATCTGTACATAGAACTGACGCGAGGACGAAGGTAATGATGCAAAAGACAGAACAGGGCAATGTAAACGTATTACCTCTCCTATCATGTTCCATTGCCAAGAATATGTTTGCATCGGTTGCGCTGATGAACTGCATGGCACACATGGTAATTTGCTCATGAGATGAGACCATTGCCTAAACTCGAGGGGGTGTTGACAAGGGTAAAGACGGATGGCGGTTCCGGTGTCACTACAGTTAGCCATTGGTCGTCACCACTCCGCTGTGCAAGGATTTGGTGATTTCACGCCGCTACCAAACTCAATTCTCTGGGGCTTGACAAAGCGCACCTGCTTTGCCATCGCTGAGAAGAACTGGCGATCATCGTATGATCACGAAGCATACGAGCCTTTGTGCTCAGCTGTATCTTCAACAGGTCGGACTTTGCAACCCTTTGTCATTGTAGGGGCTGCCATCTGCTGGCTCACGACGCCTGAGCATCGGGTGCCAAGTCGTTGCGTGATTTAATGGCCGTTTACCTGGACCGGCTTACCTGGACGCTAGACATACCACTAGTAAGTGATTGAGACAAAGTCCCATAGCAAGACTATCCGTGATTCGCAGAACTTTTAGCGTTACCAGACTGTCGGGACGCGATTGACCAATGACTGCGGCTGCAGAGCCGCCGTTGCGCTTCACAGTAGGGTAAGTTACTCTGGGCGTTTTTCTATCAAGACTGAGTCTTCAACCATTGGAGAACAGCCTATCGAGGCCAGTATCAAGACCAAGGCCGATCAATACTTGCGATCTGGCGTCATTCACTGCAGGTGAGGGCATCGAAGCATGTGGAAGACATAAACAAGGCCAGATGTATGATTCACTGTATCAATAAAACCCCCTGTCTGGTGAACTAAATGTGTAGGAAATCTTCAATTTTCAATGCTGTCCAATCGTTGAAATTCCATCCTTTTGACTCCGTGTTGAAAGACTAGATCTTAACCTTATCGCGAGCAATCATTGGTCTTGTATGCTATAGATTAACATTTACTTGACGTTTAAGCTTCCCACAAATTTTGCTGTGCGTTATACAATCACCTCTCCATTGAGTATAAATGTAACAAAATCCGTCCTTTTCTCTTATGTAATTTTTCTTTCTTCATCGGTCTCATTATTGATCGACAACCCAGCACCTAAAAACAACGCGATCAACTGCCATCGCAATATGGTTTTCTCACCGCCATCAGGCCTTGGACTATGGAGAGATCCTTTCTCTGCCCTCCCCCCCGAGATCAACATTCAGATACTAGGGTACCTTTCCCTCCATGACATGCAATCTGCCATCTCGTGTTCCTTAATGCTGTCGAGGACCTTTACCAGCAACCGCCGGTATATTCTCGAGCCACACTTGCGAGAGCTCCAGCTCAGCTATGGCGACATCTCATTGTTTCACCTCGCAGCGGCGGCTATGCATCTTCGTGAGCTGCATTCTAAGCACGACGGAGATACCATCTCGGTCCTGGAAATGCAGGTCGAACCTGTTATGGACTATATCTTACGGTTGAACGCCAAGACAATAGAGGAAAGACGCAACATTAGCCTCTACATGGCCATCGCAGCCAAGGACCTCCTGCCCGAGATCATCGATGCTTTCACAACGGGTCTTAAAATTAGACATCGGTATCAAAGCCCGGACTCGCTATGGCCGGCCAAGGCACCCCTGGGCTTAAGGGCAGCATTCACCGACGGATTCCTAAGATTCGACTGCTACCGGAGCATATTCCATTACAAAGGCCAAGGCCTTTTTCAGGAACGTGCTTGTATCAAGGATGACTTCCTGAATTCGTTTCCCCCGTTTCCAAATTTCGATGATAAGATTCTGCGGATGTACCCCTATATGATTCTGGGCAAAATTCGTCCCCGATATCATAAAATCATGAAAGAGCTCGACAGTAGGCACCCTCGTTTTGGTCGAGGCGTTGTCTGGCCAAAGGGGGCGTGGAAGAAGTATCTTGCAACAACGGACATCATTAACTATCGGAATCGTACTACGGACCAGCACGATTACTTCGTGCATCGTCTTCTACTGCAAGGCTATCCCAAACTTATGTTTTTTGAACAACTCTCCCCTGAGACACTTTGGAAAACCATGAACGAGGAATTCGAAGAACTCGTTGTATCAAACCTGGAGGATTGTCAAGCATGGACAGCCTATAAAGGGTTTCATTATTACAACTTGCATCGGCATTTCATTCTTTGGGGCTATAAAAGACAGGAGCGGGACAATAGTGCTCTTAATCGACTGCTGTTCTCTATATAAGGTGGTTTCGGAGATAGACTACTTGACTGCGAGATTGGCAGCTTTAGGAGAGGGACAAGTTGAATGGCCTTGACCCTTGGCGTTGGTCCAGCCGACAGACAAGCGGAGTTGGGAATGCTTGACGATAGTAAAAGTGTCATAATGTTATAGAAATGAACAGCTGATATTGCCAGATCACTTGGAACGACATGGCCAAACTTGTTGACATTACGAAATAACTTACAGCCAGTCGATAGGCAGGCAAATCATGATCATACACGAGTTCTGTATCTTGGTTCTTGTGGCACTACTAAGCGAGAAGCCGAAGACAAACTATGTGCAGCTTGAAAGGCTAGAGAATCGCACATGCATCCAAACCACTTGGACAAATCTCAAAATAAATCAACTAGTTCATGCACCAGGAGTTACCAAATTCAAGACCAATGGGTATCTGACAAGCGGAGGACGATCTTGACCCAAGCGCCAATGATGTATTCCACTGGTCGTATAAAGTTTCCGGCGTTCGATTGATGCCTAAAGCTTATGACGCCTCAAAGAGACATATCAAGCCAACACACTGAAAAATCCCATTTAACTTTAGAGTTTCCGGCGTTCGAATTGCAACAATAGCATGCGAGGAGACAAAACTCTGTAGCGCCACGTGAAAACTCATACACTCATGGACCAGAGTTTGAGTCAATCATGTGCCGGAAGTAACTGAGTCATACTGTGGTGGACATATATGAACAATAAGGACGCCATTCTCCTGGCATACTCTTCCCCCCCACGATCAAACATGACCTCCCGACAGGAAACGCAGCATCAAGGCTGCACAGACTTCTTCTTAGACCTGCCACCTGAATTGAGAATCGAAATACTCAACCAAACCCCACTCCAAGATATCCGTCAATTTATCTCAGCCTCACCTGCTCTGTTAGGCACCTTCCAAAGACACCGGGTCTCTCTGTTAAGGCATCAGTTGCAAAACCTGCTCCAAGTCTATGGAGATGAACGTATTCTGCCTTTTGCTGCGTTCGCCGTGGATCTCCGCGCTCTTCGCGCCGAATGCCAGCATCTGACAGCCTCGGAATTAGAGGAAAAGCTCAGACCTGCACTGAATTCCATCGACTCAGAGGAATGCATCAGGCAACCAAGCGCAGGCTACCTAGATCTCCCAACTCTGGAAAAGGCTCAGAGTCTAATACCCGAGCTTTGCCTTGCCTATCATCACCATCAAGAGAGGGCCCCCAGCTTGACGCAGAGACCCAGCAGCCAGTTTCTACTGGAAAAGGCCCCGTATGATGACAAGTTCAGATTCGTTGAGAGATTTCTGAGATTTGATTGTTATTGCAACATATTTTACTATGGAACCCAATCTCTGTTCAGTGCTTCGAGGCATGTAAGGACAAAGTTTTCGAGCCCATTTCTTCTCGACCGTACCAGTCCAATTGCGACCGAAAGATATCCCCGCACCATCATCTCTACTATTTACAAAGGGCATGAAGATCTAATAAACCGACTTCATCGCTCTCTTCTATTGAGGCAGCCGAAACCTGTCGAGACACCTGAATGTTGGAAACAGGATGTTTCAACTCTGCGAAGAAACGAGTTCTTGGACCGGAGTCTTTACCAAGAACGGGCCTATCTCTTCCATCTTGTCCTAGGCGGACATCCTCGATTTGCCATGTTGAAGAGTCTTGCGGCAGAGGAATTTGAACATTACACACTTGAGGAATTCTATCGAGTTGTCACGGCCAACCCGAAACAAATGGAGTGGTTAAATCAATGGCTCAGAGATCATCGTCTACGTTGGCGGTAGGCACTGAGGGCTTGAGAACAGAGTTCAAGAGAATGATGTTAGGCAACCAGTTTGGGTGGGGTATCATGAATAAAAAGAACCTGGAAGGGCGACTGACAAGTCAAAAAAATGCTGACAAGTTATGTGGCCGAGTTGACAAATGGTTAATTGGACCTATCGGCAAAACGAAACTCCGGTACAGGGAATCGAACCCTGGGCTCCGCGGTACTTGATCTCTCAGGTTATGAGAGCGCGAAATGTTAGCCACTACACCATACCGGACTTGGTTGCCAGAACCTTAACTCTGACGACTTAGATCCCCTTGACTTGCAAAGAGATTCAGAAACAATTCCTACCCAAACGTGGAATGACCAAACTTATCACAGCAAAGCTTCCCTATTTCTTTTCTTATAGTAATTCAATTTCATAGCTATAAAACTTTACTGCTATTGTCTGGCTTATGACTTAGACATCATACCAGCATGCCTATGGTCATAGAGATGTCTGATTGTGAACTGGTTGTTCTGCAGAAGTCGTGGCTATGCTCAATGTTCAAGGGCCCGTTCCATTACAGATACTGCTATTTATGCAAACCGATCGCTTAATGACACATTTGCTGATTTTCTCTGCCTTATGTTCTTGTTAATCGTAATTCGCTAAATCCCCTACTGCCTAGACGGTTATCCCACCATTTCAAGTCTTTTGAGTATTGTCGTTTCTCAATGTTGACCTTGATGAAAGCTCTTTTATAAGCAGCACTCTGGGGTTCTGTAGAAGCTGTACATATGGCTTGTTTACGAAGATAGCTTTCAAATAACGTATTTCAACTGCCACTGATGAGCTTCATGGCTAGTGGGCAATCTACTCGTAAGAGCTTACATTCTTCCACATCCCTGAAGACGTACATCCGTGGAGTATTCCAGCTACTCCGTAAAAACAATGGGGGAAAAGATAAGCATAAACAACAAGGACTTGTGACTTCATACCCATGGGTTCGCGACACTTCCAAATCCCTGACGCGCGCCGCTCTGGGCAGAATTTGGCACAGCACCAGTACCGCGCCAACCACCCACAGTAACAATTACAGCAACAATCATTTGCATACCAAACATGAGCACCAGTCTAGTAGCAAATGTCCCAGAAACAGGATCCAAGCTCGTATATGGTGTGAAGGAGTATGTCAAGGTGTAGCCAAGGCGCACAAGCTGGAACGGAAATGCCGCGCACGCTGTGAGAAGCAGGAATCTCGCGGGGATGAAGTTTGGGTGCGATTTCATGGCTGTCACACGTTTCCCTGTCCACCAGAGCCACCAGCCTACGCCGAAGATCATGACAAAGAGCATCATGCAAGTGCCGATCTGGTTGAGATGTTGTGAGAGGACACCACCGGGGGCTCCGAACTTGGGTGCTCCTCCATATGTGGACAATGTGATGCCAGCGGTGATGGAGAGATGAGTTACAGCGAGGAGAATTCGTTCGGTCCATCGTTTTGGAGGCAATGGAAGGATGACGTTTCTAGATATCCAGCTCTTGATCAGTAACGTGCCTAAGGGCTTGATAACATTGCAGCTTACACTTCATAGATCAACCCAATTATGGTCAGCGACAGACAGGCGATGCTTCCGGCGGTAGTCATGATAATGACCGCATTAGGAATCTCGGGATCATTGCGCTTGGCGATCTGATATCCGTCGGCAACGAACCGAAGTGGGAAGTACGAGAGAAATATCGGCCAGCAGGTCATGCCAGCCTTGCCATGTTTCCACACGAGCGGTACCGCCGGAAAGAAAAGAATTATATAGAGGACAAGCTCTGCGATTGCAAGATTTGTCTTGTTAGCAGACGGAGGATCCGGAAGTGTAAAGGCCGCCATATCAAGTGACTTGTTCAAAATGAACTGATGAATATGCAGGTCGATTTGGGCCTATATCAAAGAAGAATGAGAAGAATCTAGGAAAGGAAAAATATGGGTTATACTTGAGGGATGTTGAGAGACGCTAAATTTAGACCAATGCTGGGAACCGTTACCGAAACCGAAACCGAAAGCTTAAATAAATAGGGGGCTCTAGTACTTGTAGATCGTGTCGCATTTCTTTACGCATTGACATCTAAGCCATTGGGGATTCGAATCAAACTGAAGGCCGTGCTGGCTTATTGGAGTTGACGGTTAGCACGATGAAACGCGGCTCTCATAACATTACGACGATGATGCACAGTGATATCATTTATGCAAAGGCTGAACTGAGACAATGAGGCTGTGGCGCTAAGACAAGACGCGCACGTACGTTATCGTCGATCATTGCCTGTTAGTTGGTCAGTCAGATCTTTGTTGAGGCAGCAGTCTCGGCTCATTCTAGACCAGGCTGAGGTAACCACCTTATCAAGATGCTTTACCCTTCCTCAACCAAGTGCCGAGACAATATTACGAGAACATGCCGAAAGCAGCTCAATTGCATCACCTAGGGCTTTATTTACTTTAGTTCAATTTCCTCCTTGTCTTTCACCCATACAAGTACCCCGTAGGAGACATGTACTGAAATTCACATCAAAAATGCTTCCCGAGGTGCTTGGGGTTTCTATAGTTGATTCAGACATCCAATGAGCTCGCGTTTACAGCCTTGTTTGAACTAAGGCAAGATATGTACTCTAGGCTCTCGTTCTCTTCCGATACTGCTTATAACCAAGGAGTATGATCAGGAACAAGGACGTTGTAGTCATGTCAAACCATGTCGAATCGTGTTGTGATGCGTGGTTTTATCTGCGCCTCAAACATCCTGGTTGACTATTATTTTGCTCTGATCGTGTCGTACATAAATCAGACGGAGGCTTGGGCGCACACCAAAGACTCGGATTCTCTAGGCATGAGTAGTGAATCACTGAACTGAGGGGATTAAAATTGTTTCATTAAGGAGCTTTCTTTGTTGACGTGATTTCAGCAGACTGAAACTCCTTAACTGTGATAGACTCATACGGCGGTCTGTCTGTTTGGAGCCATGAGTCTGCGGCGACTTGCTTGCCCATGGCCAGATCCGTGAATCAACGAGGCGACGAGGAACCGGCTGAAGTGGATCCCTTCGCATGCACCTCTCTTTTGGCTCGGGCCACCACAGAACAACAAATGCCAAAGATCAACACCACACACCATCATTTGACAAGATGGGATCGGAAGAGGAACCGTTGCGAAAGCGGAAGAATGACGAGGCGCACACGAGCAGAACTCCCATTGGCGATCTAAGATCTCGGACAAGGGCCAGGCGAGATTATCGCAGACGCTGCTTAGGTGAGTGGTTACCAGGAGCACTCGCTGTCATTTCCTTAATGCCTTTCCAGCGTTATCTAGTTATTGTTCCCAGAGTGACGACACGGACGAGGACGATGATGAGAATGCTGAAGGCGAGGCTATTCGTCCACGCGAGGCGAACGCACCTGCTCCCTCACCGAAAGAACGACAACTCAACCGTCCCATAGCATCTACTACGGATGCGACTCTTCCATCTTCTCAGAATAGTAGGAGCTTAACATGCGCCGGCTGTGGCTCAGCGTCTCACCGACTCAACCTCTGCATACAAGCCAGCTCCAGCTCCGGTCTGATGAAGGGTTGCCCATGGTGCAACACCATGAAACACAGCCTCGCCGACTGTCCGAAGCCAAAGAGTGATTCTGACATGGAGCTTTGAGATGATCCAGATGCGCGCCAACATGCCGTCTTTCTTGCCGACGCAGAAGTGGATAGACGTCGTTCGTGCTGCTGTCGACAAGGGTCACAAACCTCCCAAAGCCTTTCCTTGGACGGTCGGTTTCGCAAAGAAGCTCCACAAAGCTACTTTTCCATTTCAGCAGGAACTGGACCTTGTTGGCGTAAACAGCCGCGTCGGACTCCCCATCGACCCAGACACCAAGGACTGGGAAACCGTTCAACGAAACCTTCCAGAGGCCGCTTGAGGTTGTGTGGGGACATTGAAGATACTTCGAGTAATGCATGGTAACGTGGTGGAAATGGTGCATAGGCTACGAATATCTCAAATAGACAACGGGGCGGAATAATCACGACGCTGGTGTTTGTAATATGTTCTATAGTGAGATCATGCCGTGACCTGCAATGGCGCTTTCATTCTTGATACTACAGTCTATGGCGAAATGTACATCTAAGTAACTGTGCCCTTCCCTACTGCTGCATTGGCAAGGGCGCTTTCTCTCTCCATAAGAGGCCACCACGCGCCTTGACCCCTAAGAAGTGCTGAAACAGAGTATTCATCTCACCCCCGCCACATGCATTGACCGTCACCGCCCACGACTGCACAATCTCCCAAACATCAAGAAGAATCTCTCGTACAGGGGCCGCGGGGTTGACTTGCGCAGACTCGACAATCGTGACAAAGACCGTCTTGTTCGTAGCGTTCATCTTGACAGCGATGCAAGCCGGGAGCAGCCCATTGATGGCCGCCAGATCTTTGAAGACGTACCACTCCAGCGGAACTTTTGGCTCGACTTCGAAGGGACCGACTGCGTTGCAGTCGTTGAATGGCTTGCTGATAGTGAGATTCCAGAGCGCTCTTCTGATGTCGAGGTCGGTGTCGACTTTCAGTGGCTCGCCGATGTTTTGAAGGGGAGCCGGTGAAGTGACGGTGTATCTGTTGTTGGGGTCAGCGGCGCGGGCGGCAGCTGCTGCGTCAGCTTGCGCTTTGAGCTGTGTGTTCACTCGTGCGATCCCTTCATCTTGAACTCTTCGGTCCTGGCAGTATCGCGCATAAATGCCGTTCGGTTCTTCACCTCGCGCAAGCACAGAAGGATGTTTGACATGCGCCCAAGGCCACTCCGGAGCATCGTTCCCAAGCGGGTCAACTAACATCAATCAGCACAGCTCTCTCAGGATTTCGTAGCAAGGGGGATAGAACTCACAGCACATTTTCCACATGATGCGCTCGCACATCAGCCCAAACCAAGGAGACGGCGTCGCTCGCACACCAGTGGCGTACAGCTCCTGGCACACCCTCTTGATAGCCGCTCTTCCATACTCAGTGATGATGTGGCTGATCTCAGGGCGTATGAAGGCAATGTACTCTGTGATGTGGCGGCGGCGGACACCAGGTTGCTCGAGGGCCTCGGGGGTAGGGACTTGGCCTGCGTAGCGCTGGCCGGTGGGTTCCTCGAAGGGGCGTCTGCGCGGTGAGCACTCAAGATAGTGCGTCTGTGGCATCGTGAGCGCTGTTCGTTGCCGATGGGAAGAGAAAAATTGTTTTCGTGGCGTGGTGCGTTGAGATTGTTAGGTGTGGTTACACAGCGCGGGCTGCTGCAGGTGGAAAATTTGCAGAGGCTCATATCGCCGCTCTGTTTTGGATTTGTTCTGGGCTTCGCTTACAGTGCAAACTAAGACGCAAAAGACTCCTCCAAACATAAATTCCAACCAAGTTTTGTTTGCCCTCGCACCGTTCGTCTACAGTGGCAGGTACCGCACTTTGAACTCCCCCTGACTCTCTTTCCAATGATCCTAACGGGTTTCGTCCATGTCCATAAATAAAGGGCATCGACGGAATATTATTATGACCTTGTGTAGATACTATGATCAGTTCCACCAAGTTCAACGCCACAAGGTCGCTACATCAACCTCAGCCTCGCAGGATATCATGACAACTTCCTTCACAAGGCGGCAACGTTTGTGCTTGTTCCTCAACGCTTGACATAAACGATAAAGGCTGTTTTGAACCTTTTCATTAAAGTTGCTCGCCTCTTTTAACTCTAATTCTCATTGATTGCATCTCACAAAGTTTCTTTTACAGTATGCGCTGCCTTTCTTGTGTAATGCAAATGAGTTGAGGTGACACAAGATCATCATCATGTTTCATACTCCACTAAGGGCCCACTCCCTCTCGCTTGACTGAGAGACTAGGTACCACAAAGCACTGTATGTAAAGACTCCTTCTGCCCGGCTGTTTTCTTTCCGTCATCTTCTTCTCAGCACTGGCTTTTCATTCGAGATCACAACTAAGCGCAAGGTATTCACTTTCTCAGTCTCGGAGGCTCACTCTAACTCAGCTCTAGATCCATCTCACCGCAATCATGGACAACAAGACCCCCGCCAAAAAGGATTCCCTGACAGTCCAGGAGCTTTGGCGTCGGATGAACCGGCCCATCATCATCACACACGACGGTCTCATGCTTCCCGGCGACCCCAGCACCCTCCAGAAAGTCCCCGAGCTCAAGGCCACCGCCATCGTCGCCGGCGATCTCCTCTGCGGTCTCCGTTTAGAGAGCCCCTCCGGCGAGACAGGTAACATGGTCGCCCCAAGCGATCTCGGCAAGGATGCCATCATCTACCAGGGTGACACCAACGGCGAACGACCTGCCATCGAATCTTCCAAGCTTCTCCGCCACGACGTCACGCTCTGCAACATCCCCCTACCCGTCACCAGCAAGCGCCTCATGGGTGAGAAGCTGCCAGCTGGATACCGCAAGATTGAGCTCAAGTTCAGCTTTGTCGACCCTAGCGAAGGAAACAGCCAGTCCAAGGGACTCATTGAGATTCAGGACTGTGAGGTTGAAAAGGCGTTCATTCTGTTTGCCTATGATCAGGCCAATGAAGGCAAATCGGTGATGCTTGAGGAGGTGGTTGACGGGGGTGAGGGTACTGGGGCATGCTGGGTTGTGGACATGATCAAGCCCCCTGCTCCGATTTGATAGATTTTCAGCGTCAGGCTGGGAACTGGAAGCTCAATAATCTTGCTAGTGAGGTTTGTAGCTGCAGATGTTACAAGAGGCGGTGCGACAATCAATTCACAATTCTTGCTGTGCCTGTAATCCTTTTTTATGATATAGAAAATGCTTATTGAGAAGTATTGGAAAGCTCTTATCGTTTTCATGTGAACATCGTAATTAACCCCACGTGGTATTTACACGAGACAATAACGACTCAAACACAATGGTCATAAAATTAGGTGGCCACTGAGAGTGCTCAACAGCTGTTGGCCAACAATACCCCCAGCAGAGTGATTCAACCGCCCCACCCCACCTTTGGGTGTTTGTTCTCACTGGCATGAGTGGAATCTCTTCTTCAACTCTGCTCAGCTCTTTTTCTCTTCCATCGTCACATCAACAGCCTCTCAAAAACGCCCAAAATTTTTGCAAAGGCGCCCCGGTAAGTAACCACTCCAGTTCATGTCTTGGCTTTGTCTAAACTTCTCAAGTTACCCGCATGACCTTGAGTAGTGGTGGCTACTCTTGATCTCCGCTCGCATCTTTCCCAACTTAACCCCAGTCTATCCTTCGATGGAGTTCTCAGACTTCAACAAAGGATGATGACTGACTGTGTTCAGGCTGAAAGTATTGGTGTTCTCGTCTTGAGGATTGACATGGGGAACTCAACTTGTAGAACTTCCATTCTCATCTTCTTCGCAACGGGCTGTCGAGGAGAGCTTCTAATCACCTTTTGCAGGATTGGCGTGGCGTCTTGGTGAATTGACGGGAACATGCCTCAGATACGGTCCTTCTTAAACCCATCTGCGGCTTCTTGGGAAGTGCCAAGCGATCCTTACCAAGGATTTGTCCGCTGTGACCAGCCAGGTGCTCAGATCTGACTTGTTTCTTGTTACCATTAAGCGTCTAAAATCAGTGGCTGTTGGACGAGGGCGACAATAGGTGACGCGTCCAGTGAATCACGACTCAAAAGTGGGGTATTTTCTCAGGCGCTGCAGTCAGCCGTTCTTCCCTCCCAACATCGGCGCTCCAAACTTCCCTTTTTCATTTTCTCTTCTCCCATCATCACATTTCCTCTACCGTTCTACGCCATCCGCAAACAAAGTCTCACCATGGCAAGGCCATACTTCAGATGACCGAGCCTAAAATAACACAAGATACAGGCATCCAACATCGACAGAGACTTCCAGGAAGCGGTGGTGGAAGGCGCCTTCCGGGCTTCTAAACCCATCATTTTCAACATGATTGACTACGATTCCCAGACCGGGCCTCGGCTTGTGCCTGAACTGAAACCCAAGGGTATCGTTGATGACAAGGGGGTCCTCATCGGCGTTCGTTTCCAGAGGGTCATGGGCAACGATGAGAATGTCATGGCTCGGTGTGAGGTCGTGCCCAACGCCCGCGTCTACCAGGGTGTTATGGATGGTTTCCAGCCGGCGATGAAAGCAGTCTTCTCTGGTGGCGCTGACTCCCCTGTCACCTGCATCTCCGTGCCCGTACTTGACAAGAAATTGATGACCAACATCCCTGCTGGTCATCGCAAGATTTTGATGGAATTCCGAGTTGTGGATGGTGACTTCGAGAGTAAAGGGTACACTTGTGTCAAGCCTATCAATTCCCAAGAGGTTGGCCCGGAGCGAGCCGTCATCATTCTACCTGGGTCCCAGGAACTGTTCTCTGAGGCGAACAATGGCTTGACCAGCATCATTTTGGAGGAATTTCCCCTCGGGCGTTCATCCTCTGAACTTGTGCGAGTGAAGTTGGCCTAAGTATACTCGCTTGTCGCAAGAGGCCACCGATCGTCGCAACAAAACCCAACTTAAGATGTCCTTATCTTGACAGAGGATACTCACTTCGATAATGGATCACCCACAATCATCTTCAGATATTCACAAGCTCGACAAGGGATACCACAGATTCACCCTGGGGATATAGAGTTTCGGGAGATAATTGATTGCATTCGGTCTTTGACCTGGCATCACATTTCTATCACAGTGACCAACTTAATATTTCCTTTCACCGGTCCCATGGAGTCCAGTGTCCTTCCTAGTCCCGTAATAATGACCAGCACTCTTCACCATCCAGCTCGCTTCTGGTCACTTGTTTTAGCCGTCACTGGGCTCTTCGCCATCTCCTGAGTTCACGAGATCAGTGAAATCAATGCTTCGGGCGAGATTCCAGTGCCCGCGCGGGGTGAAATGGTCAGGTAGTTGTCATCACCGACGTGGATCCCCTGGTGAGCTTCACCTTGCATTCGCGACCTTAGGGATCCCCATTTTTTCCATCTCACATCAACACCATCCTTTTTGACTTCAGACTTCCTCCGATGCAGTTCAACTCTTGATAACAAATCGCGCACAGTCCCTCCTGCCTCTCTGCTAATCAGAGATTCACCTGCTTCTTTCCGTTTATTCGCGCGCTTACTTTTATTTGCTATCTGGGGTCACTCGTTCTCCTGCCCCTGTGTTCCTCTGTGTTGGCAGCTCCCAAAATGCAGGTTACCTTACTCCATTATCCTTATTGAAGAATTTGATGAGGTCAAAGCTAACCTGATAAAGGCATCATTGCATTCACTGCCTTGAGCATTCTGCTTGGTGGGTGCCTTCGGACGCTCTGTACAGCGATGATGTCGTACCTTACGGCTGCTCGTTGACCATTTGCGCAGTTCGCGGTAAAGGTAAGCATGTTCATAACACATGGGTAGTAAACTCAATTTGCTAACCAATCTCCAGATGGTTCCAAGGGATGCGATCAGTGTGACGACGACAACAGCTGGGAACCGGTAAATCTCTTGTCTCTCTCTGCCCCTGTCAGCTGCTAATAATGTACAGCTGCCGAATGAGCAGGTTCGGCTACTGGAGACGTTCCACCTACATCAGCTCTGTGCTTGGAAGAGCGATGCTCATTACCTCAAAGACTCGGTAAGGATAAGAAGGTCTTCAACACTGGGTGCATGAACTGATTCCGCTTAGTTCATCGTGAGTCTTCGCCGCAGAATCGACCACGCCCATGAGCAACTCAAGGCAACCGACACGGCTCGTCGTGTGTGAGCCACCGCCGCCACACGACTACCACGAACGGCAATGCAGAAAGCAATGGGGATATTGCTCTACAGGTCCAATTCGACATAAGCAATTACCTCCGCGAAATACTTGAGGCTCTACAACGTCGTGGCTCATCCTCCACTATTTCCACCGATTCGGAAACCGATTCGGAAACCGATTCGGAAGATGAGGGGGAACTCAGCAATGAAGGATCCAAGATCAGTTGAAAACGTCCTAAGCTCAACAAAGGATACCACAGAGTCGTCATAGGGGGCGGAGTTTCGGAGGTTAATTGATTGCGCTCAGTCTTCTATCGCAACATTGCTATTGCCGTGACCACCTTGATCCTTCCTTTCGCTGTTCTCACGTATTATCAATGTTCTTCTCAGTCCCGCAATGATGGCCAACCCTTTCATCATCCAATTTCCTCAATCAGTGCGTAGCTGGCTACTTGATCCGAGGCTTCTTTCCTCCAGTCGTAGCCCGTCCAGGGCCATCAGGAGCTGCTCACTTTTGCCAGCTGCCTTTGCGGTCTCCGAGTTGTCGCTGAGCTCTTCCTCATCCTCGTCTTCTGAGTCCATGGGAACAGCGAGGCCAATGCTTCGAGGCAAGGTGCTGGGGCCTACGCGTGGAGGGATGAGTGGGAAGTTATCGGCGTCGATGTGGGCTAGGGCACTTGGATTGCCTGCCGCGGCTTCACGGCAAGCCTGGCGACGGTGCTGGATCTGGAAAATACCCCGAAGCGAGTCGGTACTGAACGCGGGTTGATGACAAGTGTTGCGGCTTGTTGTTGTACGTACGAAGTCAAAGGGGGTGGTGTTGAAACGAGATTGAAAGGAGAGGATTTTCAAGGATCGGGGATGCAAGGTCAGGTCTAGGTGAGGCTCACTGGGGACACACGTTGATTCCTCATCTTGAGTCCCTCCACGCGTGAGCCCCTTGTCCCGCCTTACACCATTAGTCTCACTGATTCCATCAGCTCTGAAGATAACGAAGAGTCTCAGGATAACAAAGAGGCATTTTTCAGTGTGTTCGCTTGATCTGTCTCGTTGAGACATCATAAGTCTGAACTATCAATCAACCAACTCGGAGCCAGCAAAGACATCTGGCAAAAGACGAGCTACTCCTACCCACGGAAGTCTCTTCCACCAGGCTCATCGAGTTCTCAAGTGAATCGAATTGCACAGGATCTGGTTTTCGTACCCTCCGGTGCCATGAGCTTCATTGAATGAACCGGAGTGGGCAATAGATGAGCATCAGGCGAACAGTGCAACGTCGACAAACGCCTGTTCAGGATGAATATTGAACGACTTCTCAGTTCACTGTACCAGTGGCAGTCCTCAGTGGACTCATCAATACCTGCCAGTGGCAACCATGAACCGTTGCTCAGACACCAAACATTGACCTCTTCTTTTCTCTGATGTTTATCATGTCAACCTTCACACCTGTTCTCATAACACATCTCACCTTTCTCATATCAAATCATCGACCCCTCATTCAGATCAATACACTCATAACGCATTAAGACAAAGACACATCAAGACACTTACGATACCTCAAAACTTCGCCGCTATCATGTCTGACGTCCAAGACCCCATCCCCAACGATGAAGCCGCCTCCGACACTTCCTCCATGATCGTGGAGACCGGCAAATCCCCCATCACCAACCATCCATCCACCACCACCAACGAAGGCGAGTCGAGCACCACCTCCCAAACCGATCTCACCATCATCCGTACACCACGAATCATCACGATCAACCACGTCGGCGAACTCCGCCTCATCGGCATTCTCGACCCCCTCGACAGAGCCGTCGGTTTCTACTTCGATAACCCCCACGAGGAATTCCTCGTCCGCAACGTAATGGCCCACTCCAACCTCGCTGTCCAAGCCATCGTCTTCCAAGGCGAGCGCAGCGCAGGTAACCACGTCGCCCGCAAACTCCCCTCCCTCTACCCCGGTCGTGGTGTTCGAGAGTTTCACTTCGACTTGCCTTTTCGCGTTGCGGACCCTGCTGTCTTTAGACAGCTGAAGCTCCCTCTTGGTTTCCGACGCTGCTTCTTGGGATTGAAGCCTAAGGGGACTGTTGTTCATAAGTTGGTTAGGGATGCGGAGTGTGACCCGAAATTGGTCAAGCGGTATAATCGCATCTTTAAGGCTTGGAAGGGGGAGAATGGTGCGCTTCCTGAGCGTCGGTGTGATGTTGCGCTGATGGCGTGGCCGCGTATGGCGTACTGTGCTGGTGGGATGTCCTTGGAGTTCGTTCAGGAGCTTGAGGCTGATTCTCTTGAAGGCACTGACGTTGTCATGTGGTGACTGGGACTTGGAAACACTGAACTGGTTGAGACTTGGGTATTCTTGTTAATACGACCATGGCTGTTTGATCTCACCGGGGAGTAGATGTCTGAGGGAGTGAATGAGTTGGGTATTGGCACTTTTGTAAGGTTGGATACTTGATATCACCTCAAGCTGAACAGGTCAAGTCTGGACATCGGCATGATTCAGTGAACATAGACAGTTGACCATTAGGTAGCTCAATTAAACACCCTCCCTCCACTGATTGCCCCTGATCTCGTTTGGGTCATCTCCCAAGCTTAACATTACGTGGGGAGCAATGACTCTACTGTCCGAACTCTACGTTCTTCGCTGTAATATAAGCTCTCAGCCACAAGTCTTACGAGCGAATAACGCACCTACTTCTAAACCTCTACCTGAGCGTTACAATTGAGTTCTTAGCTTTCATTTCCCTGGGTCTGTAACAAGACTCATGTAATCGTGTCGTGGTGGGAGTAGCAGCTTTACCACAAAAGCCACATTGAACATCAAGTCGCATAAGCATGAAGTGTTCGCAACTCGAGAAGGTTTGGTCACTAGACTAAAAGCTGCCAGGTACTGTCACCATGTTGCCGAAAGGCATCTGAAACTAACCCATCTGTGATCTCACTCTTACAAGACGAAGACAACAAATTTACCCACGTCCTCGGTGGAAGATTCCTAAACACTTGGAACCACTCATCCGTGTGTCTGTAGATGTACTTTTTACCGACTGACGCGAGCCTCCATGCTGTTTTCATTCAGTCCACTCCATCCTCAACCTCAACAGCACCATCATCGGAGCCGACGCCGCGAGCCACCAGTTCATAAGAAGCGATTTCAACTTCAGCTTCTTCCCGGCTCAGCCCACTCTGCCCCTTCTCCTCTTTGAGAGACTTGGCCATCTCGCGGACAGCCTTGATGCCCTCTTCGATCAGTTCAGACTGAAGCTTCAGCTGGCTGCGGATAACGAGAAAGTGGGCCTCCACGTTGGCGAGTCTGTTGTCCATCTTTTCAAGCTCAGAGATGGGAGTGGGAGCGGACGACTCGGCTGTCGGCGCGATGACCTGTTTTCAATAAGCTTTTGTTCGTGCTCGCGGGAAATACTTACATGGTCCTCGGTATCACTCTCCTCGTCTTCAGGCTCATCTTGGCCCTCATCTTCGGGCTCAACACGATCGGCAAGAGAATATACAATGAAAATCAGTTCCTTCTCCTCCTCGCTCTTGTCGGAAGGATAGATGATCTTGTCAGCGGGGAAATCGACGTCCCAATACGAAGACAACTAGTCTCGGTAGGGGCGGAGTTTCTTGTGATCAGGTCCGTAGACGGAGGCAAGGAAGAACCATGCTGGATAGTTGATACGCTTCACACGAGTATGCGTCTGATGATACCCCAGAGTCTTATAGGCAGAACAAAGGGTGATGTGCGCCGCGACACTTGAGCTCATCCTCCGAAGCTCGCCCTGAACGATGATAGCAAGGTTATTGGCAAGCAGGACGCTCATATCCTTGATCACTTGGGCGAAGTTCTTGCTGATTGAAGAGATGATTCTCTGCATGGTGGGGTTCTGGTACTCTGGGTTTCCCTTGTGACGCTCCATGTCGTCTTGAAACTTTTCGGCACAGCCAGGGCAACTGCTGAGAGAAATGCCCCCCATGATTGATTTAGTTGCTGCGAAATTGAGCCAGTAAGCACCTGCCCTTGGCCGAAATGGTTGTATCGGAATAACTTACCTCTTTTTCCGTCGCTTGTTGTATGTGGTGATGCTAAAGAATGAGGGTAAGAGGTGGAGTAGATGATGCGGGAGTGAGGATGCAGATGAGAAGGTGGGGCAAGAAAACACGGGACCTTAGGTAACTGAGCATAATTTTAGTATAGACTTAGTAAAAGGTATCCTAATTCTATACTAAACTTATCCCTAAACTTATGCTCAGTTACCTAAGTCTTTTTATCGCTTAGGATCCAGGTCCTGAGTTTTCTTTCTTCCCCTAGGGCAGTGACCAAGCCAGCGCGTCTTGCACATTCGAGATCCACCCTTACCTTGCTCTTGACTCATCCAAACCTCGGGGTGTAAGAAGACTTCTGACGTTAAACTGAGGTACTAAAAATACTTAGTCTAAGATCCTCTAAGACTTTACTAAATTTACCTAACTTTACCTAAGGCTTTTTGTCACCGAGGATAGAGGTCCTAAGTTTTATTGCATCCTCCTGCCAAATCAAGACAGATCCTCTGCCTCGAATTGGATGAGTACCCCCAAGTTGAACGAACAACACGCATGTTATGAACACAAACTCAATGCCCAGTTCCCATTGTTGTCGATTGTCTTGTTATCTTATCTCATATCACATAAAAATCTATCAATCTATTCCATATACATCTTCCCCCGAGAAATCAATCAGCGTAGCTTCATTCGCCACAAACTCCTCCTCCCAAGCAGACTTCTCCGAATGTCTTCTTTCTAAACCACGTTTTGATATCGGGAGTCTATCGCGCAGTGCGTCTTGTTTCGTGTCCTTTGTTAAATCGCCCGCTTTGGTCGTCATTCCGTTGATCTTGCCTGTTTGTTCAGCGTAGGTCGTCGTTCCTGGTGCAGTGTAGGCCGTCTTGGTGTCGGCTAGGCCTTCCCTTGCGTGGTAGGATTCTCCCTGCGTGTAGGCCGGTGAGGGCTCGTCGTCGTCTTCGTCGAGGGTCTTGGCGGGTCGTAGTTTGTCGGATTTTGTGGTGATGGTTGTGTCTGGTACACGTTCACTAACTCATCAGTCTCCTGCCACAACTCCCTTAAAGTGAAAACTTACCTGTTTACACGCCAGTACGGCGACGCCTCCAACAATTCTAAATCCACTATCCCCTCTGCATCCAGAATCTTGGGGATGACATGTTCGCGACCAACGGGTATGTTCAAAATACTTCTTACGAGGCTGACAGCCTGTTCCGACACAGAACCTGTAACATTCGTCTCGGGGTCCATCATGATCCACTCGAGCAGCCGACGGGGGAGCACTGTCTGTTTCAGGATTTCCCAATTCTCGTCGTCGGCGTACACGGTGAAGCCGACTGTGTCTTTGATGTCGAGGCCGCCCATGGGGTTGACGGCGGTTATGAAGGCGCTGCCGGAGCGGTAGATGAGCTGTGATTGGAAGCCCGACGCGAGGCGGACTTCGGAGTGTTCGAGGGTCTCGCGGAGCCAGGATGTTGCTTTGGGGGTTGTTGTTCGGGGGCTTTTGAAGTGAACGGCGATGCTAAAAAGGTCAGTGGGAGGGGAGTGTGTGGGGGGTGAGGGACGTACCGGAGGAGTTGGTCGGCTTTTGAGGAGAGCTCGTAGGGGAGTTCGATGGATTTGAAGTTCTCATCGGCTGGACCTTGGTCTTCAACGTGTTTTGAGAGATACCGCGAATCGAGACCAGCCCATACGAGCAAGTTGTCAAGCATCCAAACAGTCTTGGGATCAAAATCCAACAAGTTCAGTTTCCCCGTGAAAGCCTCCTTCAAATTCTGTCGATCCGCAACAGAAAACTCCATCGTCGAAGCACACAACAACACACCATCCGCCGTCGAAACAGGAAAGACGTTACTCCTCGCGAACCGCTCTTTATCAAAGATGTGACCAAACTCTGGTATCCGTTGACTCACGGCGACGAGAAGACCTCTAGCTGTGTTGTCGCGCGAACAATCGGGACTCAGCGATGAGACGTTCATGAGGGTGTCGAAGATCAGACCGGAGTCGTTCTGTTTCACGTCGAGGAAGTTGACGAAGAAGTCGTGGAGCTCGGGGTAGTGTTTGCTCAGGTCGTTGATTTCGGGGCTCTCGAGTTTCGGTGACCATGTGCAGTCGGCGGCGTTGAGCCATGTCACGGCTTCACCTGGTGCGATGGCGATGATGGCTTTTTCAGCGAACGCAAGTCTGGTCATGTTAGCAGTGAGATTTCATGAGTAGAGGTTACTCACTTGAGATCCGCCGCATCGTCCGGTGAGAGATCCAGTCTCATCTTATCCAGGGCCCGATACAGCTCATCCGTCAACCAAAGGTCCGCAGGGTCAAGTTCCGCATCAAAGTCGCGCTTCTCCAAGACATCGACGATCGTCCGGTAGCTCGCATTCTGCAGCCGTAGCGTCTGTGTATAAAACTCTCGTAATGACACGAGCTCCGACTTGCTGGCGTCCCAATCTGACGGCACGGGAAAGACTGGCGACTTTGAAAGTGTGCTGGATATCTCGCATGTGTCTTCCAACAAGCATTCGCTGAGTGGTCTCCATATTGGATGGACATAGACTAGCTGCTCTTTCTCAAACGTGTTCCTGGTCGCGTGAGCATTTCATGAAGAATTTGATGAGTATACATACCTGACTTTTTGTTGACTCGCTGCAGGATCTTTGGAGTCTTCGCACTCTGCTTGTATCCGAAGGTAGAGCTCCAAAATGCGACGGGGAAATTCAACCGTTGACGCTTTCGTTCGTCGTATCCGCACCAACATTTCGAGAAAGAAATCTAGATCATCATGATACTTAGCAAACGCCCTCAGACACCTCCACTGCCCAAACCCGCCCTCAGACCGTATCGGCGGCTCAAGTCTGAGAAACGGAAAGGGCTCTCCTTCCAGCATATATCGATTCCGGAGGTAGTGCAGCTTGGGCAGCGGGATATACGAGTTCCCCAGAGGTCTGAACTTTCCATCCTGGCAGAGCACGCGGATTGCCTTGATGTCGAACATGGAGTCTGGGTTCTCCTTGGCGTAGATCTTGTCCCTCTTCCAGGCCTGCTGGAGATAGTTGAGGAACTCCTCCGGGTGCTGCTTGCTCATCTCGATACATTTGGGCGCTACGGAACGACCCCGCTCGCTGAACTCGAAGAGCCGGGGCTCTGAGGCTCCGAAGCCTCCATAGCTCCTGGAAGAAGTGCTGCTGGTGTCTCCACGATCGCCACGCAGTAATTGCATCGGAAGCGACTGATTGTTATTTTCGTCTAAATGAAAGGGGACTCCCCAGATTTAGAGATCTGGAGTCGGGTTGCAAGCAGACTCACTCACTCACCGACAAAGTAGCCTTTGACGTGGCATTCAGTGGGGTCCGTTACAGGGGGGAGGGCGGAAAAGACTAAATTCCGATGCCCCAGCCACCAATCAGAATGTCGCCCTGCTCAATTTTCATCGCCTTATCGTGGAATGGTCTCCGCATCAGCAGCAGTTGTTGTTGTCAATTCTGCCAAATCGCTCAGACGCGGAGAGAGAGACGTGACTTGGGCTTTCGCTACGTCATTTCCGTCAGAATCTCATGATTGGTTTGCCCCTGACTTACCCTGTAACTCTCAGGCAGATTTGTCAGCCTTTATGATATGATGTTTACAGTTGACATGGAATCTGATTAAAAATTCTTCCATCTTGACAGAACTTTAAATATTTTTTCTTGATGGATCAGCAGGAGACAGGGGACTCTAGCGTATGACTAGGGTAGATCCGGGACACCAGGACACCACTAGTCAAGACAAGCTTTGCTATAGGGTGAGTGACGGCTTTATGAGATCGCCAGGTTCAATTGAGAAGAGATTCATGAAACAAACACAAGGAAGACCTGAGTGAGTTGAAAATAATTGCAAACGCTTTATGTGAGGTTACTCACTCAATGGTCTCATTTTTATCACACAAAAACATAGGCGGGTTGAGTATGATGGAATTGCTGCTCTATCAGGTTTTATCGCGGAATGCCAGCTACTGCGCGTGATGATTGCAACGCGGAATCAAGCAGACAGGCCGAAGTACCAATCCAGAAACCAGTAACGAAGAAACACAACGAAACTAAAACACAATTAGTTTGGCAAAGCGAACAAACTGACCATCTCATTTGCCTCAAGTACTTGTGTCACGAGGGTAAATTATTCGCCATTTCCCTACAGTTACCCGACCACCGCACCTCGCCCGACATTTAGCCATCCCGGCCCGTCTTCGCGGTTGATCTCTCACATGCTTACTACCAAATTAGGAGATACCGCAAGCACGCTTACCCAACTCAAGCTTAGATCTCCACACTTCAACCCGAAACCAGTAACAACGCCAACTGGGCTGTGCCAACTTCCCCAGACATGCTCGAATATAAGCATCACTCACTTCCCATCCTCATTCTGTAATTGTCACTGCTTCAACAATGGCGACAGTTACGCATACCGATACGAGGTCAGAAACCTTTGAGCTTCGGAGCTCACCTACCCCGCGAGATGTACGCGATGACGCTGAACCTCCGCGTTCTAAGAAACCAAGCACCGCCGAACTACTCAAGATTTTCAGCGCTGGATTCAGTTTCTTCGTCGCTGGCGTTAACGATGGGAGCATCGGTGCTTTAGTCCCTCACATCATTCGAGATTACAATGTCACCACTGCAATCGTCTCATCAGTGTAAGCAGCCATCTTCCCAAGCTTACTTAACTCTTACTGACCACGACAGCTACGGCGCGAACTTTATGGGCTGGTTCTCCGGTGCTTTCTCCAACACTCATCTCTGTGAATTCTTCGATCTCGGATCAATGCTCACGCTCGGCGCCATCCTGCAAGTCATCGCTCACGCCCTCCGAGCATGGAAGCCGCCCTTTCCGCTCTTCACCATCACCTTCTGGCTCGCCAGTCTTGGCCAAGCATACCAAGATACGCACGGGAACACATACG
The DNA here is from genome assembly GCA_013396035.1 of Fusarium pseudocircinatum. Taxonomy (NCBI): domain Eukaryota; kingdom Fungi; phylum Ascomycota; class Sordariomycetes; order Hypocreales; family Nectriaceae; genus Fusarium; species Fusarium pseudocircinatum. The sequence continues at coordinate 25,793 of JAAOAS010000357.1, forward strand.
CCTCTGGAATGAAGGGCTCTCATCGGTGGCTGGCGTTTATTCATGCGATGTATATGGCTGGATGTCTTGTCGGACCTTTCGTCGCGACCGGCGTTGCCTCTGCTGGAAGTACGTCAAGATGGTATTTGTTCTACACTTTCCCGCTGGGTATTGGTGTTTTCAATGTCGCCTTCGTGGTATACGCGTTCTGGGATACTCTGAGATTGAAGAGAAAGCAGTCGCCGACGGAACGTACTCTCGAGGCTGATGAATCGCCCGCATCGAGAAACGATGATGCAGTATCGTTGATCAAGGAGACTTCGAAGAACAAGAACTTCTGGCTCGTCAGTCTCTTTTTCTTCTTCTACATCGGTGCAGTGCTTACAGCCAGTGGATGGGTCGTCGAGTACTTGGTCGAGGTTCGCAACGGGGACATCAATCAGATGGGTTTCGTACCGGCTGGTTTCAGCGGAGGATCGCTCCTTGGGAGACTATTTCTTGCGGAACCTATCCATCGGTTTGGAGTCCGCCCCATGGTATTCGCCTTCACGGTCCTCAGTATTGGGTTGCAGATTTTGTTCTGGCTGTGAGTCTTGCTTCGTGATTATGAAGATCGAGCTGACATTTGCAGGGTTCCCAACATCATCGCCGCTTCCATCGCCATCAGCCTTCTCGGCTTCTTCATGGGGCCATACTTTGCTGCAGTGCGCTCACTCCCTATCCTCAGAGTACTCAGCTAATCAGACCAGGGTATCTCCGTCGCCTCCAAATTGTTCAATCCTCGTGTTAAATCAACAGCATTGGCATTTGTCTTTGTCTTTGCGCAGCTTGGAGGTTGTCTGTTCCCCATCATCACCGGTCTCATCGCCGCCAGCGCTGGAGTATCGGTTCTTCAGCCTATCCTTTGTGCGCTTCTGGTCGCTACGAGCGTTTCCTGGCTGTTTGTTCCGATGCCAAAGGAGGGTGACAACCCGACGCTGCACCAGGAGTAATCCGAACTTGTTGTGTCCTGGAAGAAAGAGCGATATCCTGCTACCTCGGACGTAATGTGCTGAGTGAGGATGAAGAAGAGGTTTTGAATACATATGGGGGAGAGGATCTGGATGAAATAAAGAAGGCGATGCAGTGGCAAGGGGGCATCGCAAAGACGCGAGTAGCTAGTCAGCCCTGTTGAAGAAGCATAAAACATCATCGAGGGACTAATTTTATTTATGCAGCATAATGCCCGCTTAATCGCTCAGTAAAACGCTGATTACCCCAATTTGACCCATCAGATCCTCTTAAGAAAGAATAACTCCATACCAAGTCTGCTTCCTTCTCCGCTCCTCGAATCTATCCATGTTGCACTGTATTAGTAGTGATGCTTAAGAACTGCAGGAAAGAGTACGAGATAGGCCTGAATCTTAGAACAGAATTCCTTCGCCGATCTTGTGTGGTATGGTCGAGTTAATCCAATCAATTATTGCTCGGAATGGCCTCAACCAAGGCTTCCCACTGTCTTCTTTGGTCAGAGGGAGGGGGTGGAAATGATCGTTTTCCTTCCAAAAAGCTTGTTAACCGATATCCAAACCCAGAAGACGAAACTTACCAAAAGCCAACCCAGTTCAACAACAGTACACCGATCCATGTACTGGAAGCCAGTAGGCTCAATCTTGTGATACACAACCCACTCCTAATCGCTGCTACCAAGAGCGCTATTGGGATGAATCCAAACAGGAGAGTACTTCATTGTTCGATACTGGCCAGGTTGATCAGAGGCGTCCCTGATCGCAGCGTGGTGAAAGAACCCTTTGGTGATGGCTTTGCAGATATTGACGTGGTAGTCTTTGTCATGCGGGGTAAGACCTGAGATCTCAGAGACGCCAAGTCCTGTTTTGCACCATCGTATCAAACCCTCTCGTAGATGCAACGCCTCTTCTAGTGCCTTAGAACTCAGGAGCGTTTCATTGCACCAGGTAGCTAGCTGCTCAGTCGACATGTTGCGCTTTGTGTGTAAATAAGTGTACAGAGTGTTGAGCTCCGTCATGTGATCCGACAAGGGAGCCATGAATTGACGGTGTAGCAAACCGGCTGCATGTTGTGTCTCATGTGGTCTCAGGAAGATGGGGTTCTTCACGCTCGCGAGAGCAGCGATGCCGATGAGTTCAGACAGACAGCCTAGCTTGATGGCCTCATCGAATGCGTTGTACCAGGTGAGATCGATGGGAAGCGTAGCGGCGGCCTTGCCAGCTGGAGCGGCGATTCCGACTTCATCGATGAGATTCCTGCGTACGATGCTTAGAAGAGGAGGAAGAAATGCGATGTCCGAATGCCTACATTGCGCTGACGTCCTTTAGCCCACGGAGATAGATTTCCTGATTCGCAGGATCGAGAAAGTCGAAAGTACCGACAGAGTTAATCCCTGCACTCTTCAAAGCTAACATGGCCGCTAGGAAGCAGTCTTTTAGGATATTGGGAGGCGAGACCTCGGAAAAGGTCTTATTATATGTCTCCATCGAGTATAGGCGGAAACATTGCCCTGGCTGAGTTTGTCCGGCGCATGCAGCTCTCTGGTCGGCGGATGATTTGGAGATTAGCCCAGCTTGGATGGTCCAGACTCCAACGTCAGGATTTAAGAGTGACTGCATCTCGACACCAGCGTCCACAGAAAGGGTTAGCTTCTCAACACTGGTGAGGATATCTATTGACTTACCAACGACATAGACAATGCCAGCGACAGCGATACTAGTCTCGGCGATGTTGGTAGTAATGACACACCTGCGCTTCTCACCAGAACCCAGGGCTTTCGCCTTTTCTGCCTCAGACAGACTCCCATGCCATGGGAAAGTCTCCATATCTGGGATAGCGCCACGCAGCTTCGCGACCGCATGGTTAACTTGGAAGTTAGATGCCAGGAAGACAAGGATACCACCTCGGCCAGCGTCGCCCTTATGGATTTCTTTCACTAGACGAAAAGCCTCCTCGCAATAGTCAGATTTAACATCGTTTATGTACGAGATTCCAACCGGGAATGGAGTCCCTCCGAGGCCGACGGTTTGCGGAACGTTGAAGTAAGTAGCGAATTTTTGGGACTCGGCTTCTGATATGATGATGACTGTGAGGTCGGGATTGAGAGGGAGGGCTCTCTTGAGTAGAGCAAGAAGAGGATCGACGTTTGTTGTTGGCTCGTAGAAATCGAGGATGACGGATGACTGGAAAGATGAGTTAGCTACTGGACAACTCGGAGGTGGGATACTCAACACCCACATAGCCGGCCATGGTAGGATTGTTTCCGATTAGCTGGAGAAGCATGCCCTCAGTCACGAACTTCAATCGAGTCTGATTGCTGGTCTTGTTGTGTTTCCGATACTGAACACCAACCTGTTCACCGAACGTAACTTCAAGCTCTGCTGAGACGCGCTCGCTTAGCTCTTTGGCTACGACAGGGCTAGGCTGAGTGCAGACAACCTGCAGGCCTCTGTCGAGTTCGAGGTACAGGATTCGCTTCGTGAGCTGCGCCGTGTCTCCACAGCCTTTCTCAGGGGCAAGGACCACCACCTGCACTTGATTAGTCACGAATCGTAATAGAGAGAGGGTGTTTGTAGTTGTAGTTACCTGATCTTCTTTGTAATGTCTGAGGAACTTGACGAAATTCTCTGCCCGCCTGATGGGCAAGTTGCGGTACTGGCTCAGTGTTTCGAAGTAGCTGGGAGATCGGTTCACGCCGCGGCGAAGGGGATTCTCTCTCGCAACTTCATATTTGAGGACAGACATAAGCAAAGTGTGCTCCATGGTCGGTTGTGCCATTATTGAGAGTGAAGGGCTTCTTGGAGCTGATTGTGATAGCGATTGATTGTGATAGCGATTGATTGTGTTGGGTTGAGATTCGAGAGAGACGAGACTTGCCTTGTGGGCTCGAGTGAGCTATGTGTGGAAGTGGAAGGAGTTGAGGTGACACAAGGAAATGCCAGCCCCGACTTTGCTCACCTGCCAAATCCGCCGTGAATTTTCCGTGGTAGGTAGCGATCTTGCCAATAATTGCATCAAATCTCACTTTTTCGCCAAACGCCACCACACTTTTGGAGTCAGTCATCAGGACATGTAACTTTTCAGCCAAAAGCAAGATCCTAGGTGATAGTGAGGGCGATGATGATGAGTATTTTGCCCGTATGTGTTTATTGGTGTCCCTTACCTTTGTGCCCTGGGGGCTGAAGCCTCTTTTAAAACCCTAACCTTACGCCAGCATCAAATCTCAAGGTAGGCAAAACCTTCTGTGTCGTGGGAGTCTCACTGACGAACATTGTGTTCAAATTACTTTGTTATGACCCATCTTTCGCCACCTTGTATCCCCAACCTTGATTTAAGGCAGCCCTTTTATCCCTTGGGGAATGTATTTAGAGTTCTCTTTATGCATCAGATGTGATCATCATCAGATAAGCTTATAAAGCTTATCTTAGGTAATTGTATTCGGTAGCTAGTTTCCTGCCTAAACTGCCTTTATAAGAGTGTTATTTTGAGTTAATAGTCCCCACAGCTGATGGTTCACATCACGCGCCTCACACACGTCGATCTCATGGCGAGAGCCATCAGAGAGGGACGCTCCAGCACGTACGATGGACATTTTGGGCTGTTTATAGTCTGCTCCCGAGTCTACGGATGTTCGCCCGTCTCAATTCTCTCGCCTCTCAACGGTCTTTCTTGCGATGTTCCATTCTCGAATCAGAACTCTGCTGACGGCACTCAGTCTCCTTGGTCCCCAACTTCAGCCCCGGCTGCTTACGAGAATCATGACACATTCTGTCTTCCGGGGTAACTTGAACAACTTCTTACTGTCATCCAATATGCTATCATCCTCCGAACAGATGACCGAAGACGCTGGGTGATAGGCAAGAGGTCCCCAAATGATCACATGTTAGAAGCGTTGGGAGCAAACACCAGGTATGCCGACCTGGAAAGTGGAATGCTCAAACGCCCGGTAAGGCAGATGCAACATGCAGTGGATGCGGTGAACACTGTTAACGAACCCTCTGTCGTATGGGACATCATGTCAAGTCTCGAAGCTATTGTCGAACACCCTGGAACATGCACCTATTTAAACTCATACCTCCGGGGTGTCCCTCTTTATCACGTCACAGCCACTGACATCAAAAATGTCCAACTTGCCATCGACAACGCCAACTGGGATGTGATACTTCGATTTCCCACTACAGACCAGTGCTACAAGCTGTTCATGCAAAGGCCTGAGAAGCCAGAGGGTTGGCCAGATTTCGACCAACCTGCTGACTTCTACTGTCGAGCATGGCACTTTGAGGAGCGCAAAATCGCTGACCACGAACAAATTTGATACCTATTCCTTCGCGGTTTTCGAGGAAGAACACCACCAGTCTCGGGATACTCAAGGATCTGGGCAACAGTGTACAGGAGCGATGATGTTGTCGTCACTATCCTGAACTCTTGCGTCCAATTCCACGACGTGATCCTGCCTATTTACCCGAGCAGAAGTGTGGTCATATCTTTCCCGATGTGGGTGAGCTGTTGAGTTCCGGATATAGACCTGATCCAGCCCCTGTTTTCAATGACTCGGTGCGGCCAAGGAGAGTGTGGCCATATCATTCTCGATGCGATACTGCCTGTTTAACTAGCAGAGTTGTGGTCATATCATCCGCGTTCACTACAAGACAAACATGATCAGGGAAGCAGAGAAGGTTCAGATAGAGAAGATGGACAGAGATCAGGCACAGGATGATTACCGTCTCTTGAGGAGACGATGTACTAGAGTGTTTACCTCCTGTTCAAGTAGCTATCTTGACTAACCCCACTCATCATGAGACATACACCTCTCATTGTCGATGTCCCATCTGCAGGTGGTGAAGATATCTCATGTGATAGTATCCCAAACACCTCAAAAGCCTCCAAGCTCTTCAACCTTTGTGATGCTTCAAACCACCTAATCATGCATTTGCACTTTGAAACAATGGCGGATTTTTTTCGTGAAGCCCCGCGACAATATGCTTATGGAATTGGAGACTCGCTTTCTTGAAGGGCACATATACCAACAATTCAGAACAATTTCACGGGGGCAGAGGTCAGGCACGCCACACGTTAGGGTGGTGCAGTGGCATGTGGTTACACATCGCCGCTGGTACCCTCCAAAAAGGAGGGTTCTTCCCACGACGCCGCTGCTCCTTTTTGATATCGGGATCACCGGTTCAAATCCCTGTTCCTCTGTTAAAGGCACTCTTTTTGTTTTGTGATTTAATGCCGTATGGCCATGGCCGATATCACTGTCGCGTGATTGTAGAGACTCCCTTGCACCAAACATGTAACGTACGGTGAAGGCAATAACTTTGGAAAGGATACAGCTTGTTTATTCTCATCTTCAAGTCTTTCGCTTCTCCACCATAGTCCGCTGGAAATCATACACAGAGCAGTCTGAATACTTGTTGGGAAAGTTTCGGGCCGTTGATGCCATGAAAATCAAGGTGACACAGCGCTTTAAGTAAGTGACCAGCCGGCGCCAAGTTACATCGGCCCTCGGCAGGACGTGCGAGACTGAAGCATGATGATCTCGTCTGCGTGCGTATCTTTTGGTTGTCTCTCTACTAAGATACGTATTTCTGGCGTGCTTGCTTTTCACTCTTTACTTGGAGAACTGATGAGGAAGCATCTGGAGAACAATGAAACTTCTGAAGTTTAAGATACGATGCTAAAATAAATTAGTCTGAAGCTCGACAAGGACAGAATAAACTTACATGAATATTTCTATGCCTTGGGATAGAATACCTAAATATTTTCGTCCCTTGGGATAATAGTCCCAAACTTTTCGTATCCCTTGAGGTACATTGTGGAAATTGTTTGTGATGGTGGGATGGGTGGGTCGGAATATCTACGGCTGAATGGCACTTCTGCTGCAGCTTGCCCACGGGTAGGATATCTGCCATTTGTTTACTCAAGCTATATCAAAGGGTATTTCTGTACCACCACACACGCAGAGCTCAGTCCTTCTGGTTGCGTAGTGCCTCATCCAGAACTTGTGTCTCTTCTCGTCAATTCGTCGCACCATGTTCTTTCGTTCTTCTCCTCAAAAGCGATCTTAGCGTTGATTTGATTTCCGCTATCGTCTTCATTCTCTACGTTATCTTCATTCTATTTCTTACGCGTATTGTCATTAGAGTCCTCAACTTTCTCTCCATCCTCATTTTGAACATCCTCCTCTCTTTAGCCCTTCATGGATGAGCTCATGGCACTGCTCATCGACCTCCCTTCGGAGGCTCGGCTGCGCAAGGTTGGGTATCCATCTGAGGCCGACCTCACCGACGCCTCAGCCTACCCATCTTGCCTTGTGCCCGAAGCTATCACGTACGAGTTTGGCACGGCAGCCCACTTCAAATTCCTCTTCAAGATTTGCAAGCGCAAGTGTGGTGAAAACCCGATCTGCATCTTTTCCCCCGTTCGGGGCCTTCGCGCTCAAACCCACGAACAGATCTGGGGCCATACCTTCTCTCTTGAGCTCTGCCGCCTCATGACACACCCGGTTTCCGAGATGGAGGGTACCAACAACCTCACTCTGATCCTTCAGTATGCCGTCATCTGCCGCACTGATGATAGACGCCCTTGGAGATGCCCCCCATCCCGGACGTTGATCCGCTCAAGCAACTCCGCGGCGTGATGCAGTCATGCTCTGGACCTTTGTCTACTCCCATCTCCGATGTCTTCGCAAGCCACTGCACCAACGAGAGCCCCCCACGTGGCGTCGACACCCGTGTCCCGGAACAGAAAGATGCCATCAAGAACTACTTGACAGACCCGAGACACTTGATCTTTATGATGCTGCATCTCGCCAAGGTCGTTCAAGAGTCTCCACAGACAGAGGGTCCTTACATCACGACAGAGCGCGGCTTCGATGTGTACAGCGTGACCACGCTCGATCTTCAGAACATTCGCAAGGCCATCGGCGCTATGGAACGTCACTACGGTGAAGGAAATGAGGGAACTGAGGCGGATGACGCGACTTTGTTTCATCTTCCCATGGATCTCATCTTCTCCCGCTATGTGATGAATGCCGAACTTGAGAGCGTTGCTCCCAATAACTCAGACGCACTGTCAGATCTGATCGTGGAAGGATGCATGAAGAGAGAGTGCGAGATCTTCGACACCACTCTCGGTCGCAACCGACAGTGAATATTTCACATACTGGACATCTTTGAGAGTACCTCTGCCTTGGGATTGGCGTCTGACACGTCTCTCTCCGCGTCTAATTGTTGGTTCATCCCCCCCCATGACTTCGAAAAGCCCCAGCTAATGTTTCATCAAGATTCACTTCGATGACACGGTGATACCTGATTATTCATGGCCTCAGGTTGGGTAGATGGTGGAGCATACCCTGTTGGATTTGATATTGCGGTAGCCGAGAAACTTGTTGAATATGATGAGCAAGTCATTCATATGCAAAGGGCACTCAAAGATAGGAACCATCCGTAGCACACAGTAAATTCACGAAATCACTGATACATACTTACTTCTCGCTGCGTGAACCTTGAGCTTTGTTGAGCAATATGTAGACATGGAACCATCTTATCAGTATTGTTTGGAGTGTGACCGCAAGCAGTCAACCTCCAATTTGACGACTGACTCTACACTTACGCCGTCCTGTTCCCCCCGATGATCGAACTTCATGCTCATCGTACCAGCTATCCAATCACAAGTGATGATCTCTTGTAGTGCAGACAAGACAGGGGAGTGTAAATTTTATCTATGGTCATTCTAAAGTTTCGTGACTTACAATTTCTGGGAGACGGTGTACTAATGATCGGTTTCTTGCACTAGTTGGCTTCAACCTGAACCTTTGGTGACAGAGTGAGCAAGGAATGGGCTTGCGAGTTGCGAGAAGAGGCGATGTGGTGGGCGGCTCAAGTAACACAAGACCCACTCCAAGGCACTGCTGACTCTGCTCTGCTTACGTTTACCCAAGCGCAATTCTAAAGATCGTTGAGCACTGCACGGACCACCTGACTCTCTCTCAAAGCGCTGCTTCGTGATCTCTTGCATTACCTCTTCTCCAACTCCAGTTAAAGCCTCAGCAACAACAATGTCAGTAATCCCAACAGCCTCTCCCCGTGGTCGCATCACACCGCGCGATACAGCACTGGATAGCTGCTAACCTTTTCAAAGCTCACCTGTTTGTTCCGTCGCTTTATCTTCATCGCCACCGACACCATGTGAGTCCCTATTCCTGAATCTCATCTCCAATTTTGTGTCGTCACTAACCACCTCAGGCGCCCCGGTCTCTACAGCTGTGAGCCATGTCTCAGAAGAGCCATGGACTGGTTTCCCAGTGAGACAAACTTGAAGAAGATCCCAAAGATCTGCATCGACGAGGAGGACTGTTAGTTGCTTACACTTTTCACCTGTCATGCTTGCGCTAACTTTGGGGCAGTCAACAGAGAGGAGTTTCATTGCGAGGTCTGCGATGAGGTCCGCATTGATTACCTGGATGGGGAGAGCGACCCGTGTTGCGACGGCGTTAGTTTGTCACATTCTTATTTTCATAATTCAAGTGCTAACAAAATCGCAGGGCACTCAGCGCATGGGAAGTCTGCTCGAACGCTTCATCAAGCACATCAAAGCCAATCGCCGCATGACCGAGGAGGCGTACAACTCCAACCCCAAGACCATCCGTCTTCGCAAGAAGGCCCGTCGCGCTATTGCATCGCATTCGAACAGATCTGACGCCGACACTATGAAGGACCATCGCGCTGAGCACAAGCGTGCCGTTGCCACCAACACGCTCTCAACTTTGATCGACATCAGCAACAGCCTACGGGTCATCGCCGAGTGTACTCTCGACAGGAGTGATTTGAACAATGGTAACACCAAGTCCTTCGACATGCCCCCCCGCTGTGGCCCCGAGGAGATGCCTGAGGCGTGTCTCTGGAAGTTCCCTCTGGACGAGAATGAAGATGAGGAGAACTGAAGTTGGGCAGCATGTTTACCTGGTATTACGTGGTTGCAATGTCGTATGGGATGAGGCCTCATCAGGTTGTACCTGGGCTATGCAATAGTTACTCCAGAAACTTTACGAAATGAGGTAGAATGACCTTTGTTGGGGCCGCTTTCTTCTTCCTCTTTGTGATGTTCTGCTCTGGGTCGTGCCAATATACAATGAATCCGTGAACATTCACATGTCTCACTAAGTTAACGATCCAACTGGGGGCAACCATGTCAATTTCCACCAAGTTCACTCTACTGATTTAAGCTCTCGGCCATAAGTCTCAACTGTAAAAAACACATCTAGCTCGCAACTTCCACCAACCGTCTTAAACAGCAGACACGCAAGACGAAGCTTTTCTGGAACCATCTTCCTCGCTGACCAGATGACCTCCAATTAGTTGTGGTCAATACTGGAGGCGGCTGAACAAGAAAATCCACGCAATATCTTCAGCGTACTCCACCCACGCGGAGACGACCCTGAGGACCAAGGAGAGGGTTGCCCCAGAGGCACTGGCGAGTGGACTGGCTGGTCCTCCGTAAGGGTCCTAGACGCTGTTTAGGCCTCGCACAGCAACGTCGTGGATCTCGACTTCAGAAGTTTGAACGCCCATCATGTTGTTAAGCTCCAACAGTGACGGAGAGATGTAGGTAGCGAAGACAACGGTGATAGCGATAAACGCGACGAGCATGATCAAGGCAAATGCCACAACCAAGATGAGTTTGCGCAAGAACAGAAAGCCCCAAAAACAACTTTGACTGTTTCTGGGAGACGCGCTGGTCACCCAACTGGTACTGTGCCTTGAGATCTTCGATCTCGCTCTGCAGGCGGTCCTGTGGATGCGCCATCAGAAGTCTCCCGTCCTGAGTTGGAGACATGACAACGGGCGGCATGAGCGGTTGGTAGCGAGGGAGGCGCATTCTCACATCGGTGGAAGTGGGGTAGTTTTCTACATGTCATCAGTCAGAGCTTTCCTCTTGTCTTGGGATGCGGCAGCCTTACCACTGAGAGAAGGACCGTCAGGGGTTCGCCAAATCATCTCTCCCTCCCGAAGCGCTGCGGCGGTGTTCGGACTTATCATCTTTGCCGAATGTCAGTTGGGGTTCGCAATCGAAGTTCGTCAATATGCAGTTACCGTGAGAGGGTGCAGTATAACCGACAGGGGTCGCCACTTGTTCAAGTTCGTCCTCTGTGACACGGTTCTCAGGCTGTGCAAAAATAGGTTAGCAAATTATCGCAACATGCCAAATGAATGTACTGATGTTCATACAGTTTGCGGACGTGTCGCGTCCATCTTCAGAAGTCCGATGCCGGCTTTTGCTTGAGCGACGGGTCCCAGTTGGCAAAACAAAATGGGGGTTGGCTGCCCAATCCAAAGCCAGAACTGAGAGGGAGGGCGATACTGGCGCGTCTTGAAAAGTAGAGGTGAAGTGCATCAGCGCGGAACCCAAAGTCATGTTCTGGTGAAAATATCTTGGCTCAAGACAGAGCCTCAAGTTGTTTGTAACTTATCCTCAGTCTCCCCCAAGAGAGAAGCGCCAGACTTGAAGTGGGGCGCGTCTTGCGGGTACGTCACTGTAGGGTTGTTCATCCAACAATACCTACCATGAACTGAACGTCTTTTCTCGTTGGCGTGGTGCTTTTGCTGGAATCGCGAGTTGTTTGATAAAAAAGCGCTATCGGATCTCTGTGCCTATCAGTCACTGGCCGTAACCTTTGAAAAAAACCAGGTTTGCTCTCCGCTCCAGGTCTCCAACCTGTACCAAGGTCCTCTACCTCCTTGGACAGCAGTGGGCATTCTCAGTGAACCAACACAACAGGGGAAAACCCTGTCATTTTCCACCAATCATCTTACACAGACACGCGAGACAAACTTAAAATCTTGAATCTCTCCTGCACGTATTGAGAATTAGATATGACACGCTCAAAGACGCGGTTAATATCTCTTGATCATTCACGTCTTCATCTCTCCTTCAAAGTGTTTACCTACAGCTCATGGACACTTCAGTGACAGCCTTTGCATAACGGCTGTAGGCACTGTTGCTTCACTGATGGAAATGTGGAGACTGTGTGTCTTTGTTGTTTACCTTAGTTCTTCAGCGCACGAAGCGCCTTACTGCCCGGTTATTGAATGCTTTCATGCGCCAGTGAATCAGACGCCATCGATTCACCTCAAGACTGCTGCAAGTTACCAAAGGCTGAGCCGCATGGCCAGTAAGTATTTTTGCAATACTTAAAGATGCGCGTCTTCTTCTTATTCGCACCAACCTTCATCCCGTTGTCATTCTTCCGAAGTGCATGATAACATCGCCACCATGAGCAACGAAGAGACTCAAAGCGCCTCTGGGAACGACCAGGAACCAACACTGTATCACCAAGGCCTGCCCGGACCCTTTTTGGTAGTCGGCCGGTCGCTCCGCCTTGTCGGCGCCATCGATGGACAAGGGAACTTCCGCAGTCTAGCTCTACAAACTTGTTATGGGCTGCCGAGCCATCAGCAGAAGGTCAGTTTACGTGACTTGACGGATGGTTCTCAACAGATCGTTCTTATCGAAGGGAGTGACGAAGCCTTGAATTTGCTTTTGCTTGCTTATGAAGCTGCAGCAAGATTCTGCCGCGATGAGCGGCTTCGGTCCTTTGAGTATGAGGTGGTCATGGACGATATACAGACGGATGACTCTTGAGCTGGTATCGATGTGTAAGTTTACTGAATTTTCCTTGAAGGCATCACTGACAGTTTCGGTGATTTAGGTCACATATCCTCTGTCATTGAACCTCCGCTTTGTCGGCGCCGCTGTGACTGAGAGAGCTCATGTACAAAGAACCAACAAAAACACGCGACATTTCCAGGAACATTACATCGAAACGAGATTGGGGAAGTGGTAGACATCAATTTGGGATGGGGTGGAGTAATGTGTCGATGGACATCAATGGGACAGAATGATTGGCATGTTCATGGTACACTTGGTGTTTGTCACCGTTTGACCGGTCTTTGGGTAGTGCGGCGAGCGAAAGAATTGAGAGACTCTGGACTTAAACTTCTGAAAGTGTTTGGGAACATCGAGAGTGAGACAACAGATCACAGTCTTGATATGTCGGGTCCTTCATCAAGATTTTGAGAATTCAAAAGTTTTCCTTGTTTCTGCCGACCAATAAGACAGCGAAACTGATATGGAGATCAAGAGTAAAATGAGGTATTGGATAAAGAGTCTCGCAGCGTATTGAACTTATTTGTGAGAAGAAAGCAGCCTGTACGACACCCTGAATCCAACGGACCAGAGGTCCAAAAGGCCTGGATGTAGACGGCCGCCCACGCATCCTATGACAACCTCTTCCATTTCCAAAAAAAATCATAGAGGGTATGAAGACTCAATTAGAAATGCTATTCACACAACGGTTGTCGGCATCCTGCCAAGATCACTGCGGGGGCTGTCGAAACCCAAACCTCTGGCTCAAAACGTTTCATCCTCACTTAAGCGACGCCGTCGACCACAAACAGGCTAATTCAACGTTTCAAACCGTTTCGTCATCAGTTTTCGAGCCAATCACGCTTTAATTAATTGCAACCATATTTCTAAGCTTCAAAAGGTTCCTATTAATAGTAGAAACAGAACCGTTTCAGTGGGAGCTGCATGCTGGAAACAGAAGAGCTTCAGACGAGATGGGTTCTTGAGTGTAAGCGAGCGTTTCTTGAGTCCAGATGGGGAGACGAAACAGTCGTGTGCTGGAATTAGAAGTGAGGTGGGTGGGAGAGGCCTGGCTTTTGGCTGCCTCTCGAGGATGCAAGGTTTGAAGCTATTCTTGTATTTCTTGGCTTCACTGGGGCGAGGACTATAAGTGCTGGGCTGTGTTCAGTCTTCTTGCGTACCTTCATCATCTTGTACTCAGTCTTCATCTAACAGCAGCATTATTTGCATCGTTCAAAAGTTTATTTCTTGATACCCAGTACAAACACATCCCAAAATGCCTCTTCTTCGAAACATTCACAACAGACGAACAACACGTCAAAGACACATCAATCCCCATCGAATCCTCGCCACAAGTCTTCTCCTTCCCGCACTCGCCTTAGCCGACGATGAGCCTACATCCTCAGCAGATCAAGTCTCCGAGCCTTTCGTCGACCAAGTGACAGGTCTCACGATGGAGCGCTTCTTCGGCGCCCGAACCTCTTTCGCATTCGCCCTCGCTTTACCCGATGCCGCAGCTGCAAATGGAACTGCCGGGTCGTTCATTGGTCAACTACAATTTCCACTGGCAAATGGCGAGGGATGGGGTGCCGCTGGATTGACGGGAGATATGGAGGGCAACTTCATCCTCGCTGCATGGCCTGACGGAAAGGGAGGAGTCATGGCTTCGTTTCGACAAGCGATCGACGAGGATAACCCTGCGGAAGTCAAAGGAAACTTCAAAGTCAGACCGATACCAGATGGCGTCTCCGTCAACGAGACCTCACTGTTGTACACATTCCTCTGTGAGAACTGTCTCGACAGTACGTTGGGACTCGGTCCCGAAGCTGCTGTTGGTAATGCTGTCATGGGCTGGGCGCTGTCTGAGAGGCCTCCACGGGGAGATCCTTCAAACCCCGGCGCATTCCTTGGGTTCCATGAAAGGGGCTTCGGACCCTTCACTGCGCGTCTGGCACAAGCCAAGACAGCTGGCTTCGATGCCGTTGCGGCCAAGGCGCTGGATCCAGTTGGTGACTCTGGAAGCGCGGTGGCGACGGTACCTAACGCGTTCCTGGACGGCGGTAGTGACGATGAGGATAGTGGTGATGAGGGAGCTGGAACGGGAGGTGGAGTCGGAGGTGGCAATGGTGGTGATGATGATTCTGGAGATGAATCGGGGGATGAAGACGATGACTAGATGAGAGGTAGAGTAGTTAGCGTCTCCATTACTTTTACAGTTGTATATCATGGGCTGAGCCGGCGACTGTACTTAGCTTGCTTCGAAACAAAGTTCCAAGAACGCTATCCTGACATTTCGTGAGTGAGGTCCGCAGTTGAGTTCCCCCAAAGCAAGTCTGGTGCAGCCACACTCCCGATTGTGGAGCATGCCGAAAAAAGCAACGTCACCGGGCAGTGAATGAAAGGGACACACGCAGGCTCTACAAGTAATTCACTGCCGGCCGAACAGGGTCACTGGCTACCTGTCACTGGTTCTCCTGGCGCTAAAAGCAACGGAATTTATTGCCCCCGTTGGCCGACATTGTTCTGCTTGTTGAGAATTTTCTTCCACCTCTGCTAGCTCTCTGCTTTCAACACAACACCAACCGAGATTTTCTGGTCACCGGACTAAGCGCTCACTCTTCGTAAGATTGAAGGACTCACGAAATATTGTAACGTACTTGCTGACATTTTAGCCCGGCAGGCAAAGATGTCTTCGCGTCAGCCTGAAAATGAGCGCGACGACGCCGAGATTCCCGCATCTCATGGGACAGAATATGTCACCTCCAGTCTACAAGAGAACATGAGTGCAAAACTCGGCAAGGACAGTGATCCTCCAAAATCTCCCAACGGTGTCTAAGACGGCTGCGATGACGGTAAGTATAATCCTACACATGGCGGCGGTTTTCCTTTGCCGTTCTAACAGTCCAATCAGGCAAGGATATTGATGGCGATTGTCCTAAGATGCGACGAAACGATGGCCGTCGCTCAGAGATGGTGGGAAAGCCATCGTCCATTGAGCCACTCAACTCAGCACCGCCTAGACACCCTGTCAATGACAAAAAAGACCGTCCTCACCAACCGCTCGCAACGGTGGAAAGCCCTGGACCCAAGCCACTGCAGTTGAGGCCTTTGTGCTCATTCAGATCTTCCTCGATGTTCAGAACTATTGGCCCTTCAATGCCGCCTGTCAGATGGCAAAAGGACCGCAAAGAGCGAGAGGAAGAGGATAGAGCAGCAATGGATAAACTGTGGAAAGCTGATAGATAAACAACACAAGTGTAACAATGACACTACACTGAGACCGCTGATGACCTGCCCATTGATTGATGTGATCGGTTTTGTGACATGTGAAATTACAACTCTGCTGCTAACGCTATAGTTGAATCCCGCACCGTGCAAACCAGTTTCTGGGTAACTGGGGTTACATCTGAACAAAACCTCACAGTGATCATGTGGGGGGGCCGGCCGCTGGACTCTGCCCTTAAACACCTGTAGGTAGCGTTGGGGACAGAAGTCCGGTTGTTTGTTCTCGTTCACATCTGCTAAAGTGGAGCTTGTATCACTTGAGTGCAGACCACAACTTCACCACAGAAAGAGGTCTCTCACTGCCATATTTTCTCTCTTACCCATCGAGCAAAGTGGCGACTGAATACGTCGTGGTGACTTCCGACAATTGCCATTTATCCCCTTTCCAACATGTCTCCGCAGGAAAGCCTCGAGACCTGGATGGCCACACACAGCCAGACCTGCAAGACCATTGAGAACCAAATCAGAGAGGAGGTTGATGCTGCTCTTCGACAAGCCTACTGTGAGACTGGAGATGCTGTCCGACGAGCTCTAGAAGCGGCTCATGGAAGGCAGTCGACAGAAATGGCGCGCACATTTGATAACCTTGAAGAAACCTTGCGTGGGGCTGGAATTTCTCACTACAATTCCTCAAGCCAATCTCTGCAAGACAAAGACATTGAAATGGCACAACTTCGCGAAGAGTACGAGGCGAAGCTCAAGGCTAAAGATGAAGAGATCAAGGCCCTCAACGAATGCGTTATCAACTTGCGAGGAAGCTGTCGAGACAAAGACACCATCATCGCGACGGCCATGGAGACGAACAAACGTCAACTTGAACAACAAGCCAAACAAATCAAGGCAGAAGGAGAGACTATGCGCCTATCGATGGCTAAGCAGAAGAAAGATACAAAGCGACATCACCAGAACGAGAAAGCCAAACTTAAACAACAACTCCGCCTGGCCAACGAGGAGATTGAACTTGAGAGAAGAGAACG
This sequence comes from Fusarium pseudocircinatum, assembly GCA_013396035.1. Taxonomy (NCBI): domain Eukaryota; kingdom Fungi; phylum Ascomycota; class Sordariomycetes; order Hypocreales; family Nectriaceae; genus Fusarium; species Fusarium pseudocircinatum. The sequence goes on from JAAOAS010000357.1 coordinate 42,688, forward strand.
TCGTAGGCTGGCGGAAAAGGTTGATGAATATTACAATGCGATCGTGATTATCGAGAAGAACGCAAAGAAGCTCTCAGTCGATAGGAAGGAGCTGGCAGAGGCAAAGAAGAAGGCCCTGGCGATCGAAAAGTGCATCAACTCTAATAAAATATCAGCAATACTATACAAGCTGTCAATGGAGACAAGTAGCTTCAAGATCTCACCATTTCTAGAGCCTTACGGATGTAGCTTTTTCGTTCAGGTGTTGGATGTTATTGTTGAAGCGGGAAACACGAACAGGATGCGGACATTCGTCGACAATGTGAGGGATGCAGGGGCACGCTGCTTTCCTTCGGTTTGCACCATGGACAATTTCCCCAAGACGCTGATTACTGGATTTTGCGACGCGCATAATGATATGTGCCCGAAGATCACGGTTGTGGATGAGAAAGGTGGCACTCAGAGAACGGTATATTTTGATCTGTAGTGCTCGATATCTGACTCAGACGTTTTGTGGTAGCAGTTCCAGCTTATATGACTTTGTTCGGCATTGATAGGATAATGGAAAATTCACTTCTTTGCCACAAGTCAAATGAAATTAATGAGAGAAGTTGTAAGCACGTAGGTGGAAGTATCTTCTTCAGATATTGAACGTACATCAAACGAGAACACGGTGGTGGAATTCATGACTGGAATTGGACTGCCGCAGGGAGATCCGTTGTTACTATCGACCTTATGTCTTCCGTAAATCTACACGTTGCGATCAATTGTTTTAAAGAGCGATTTAAAGAGCGATCCTAATTGTATATTTGATACTGCCGTGCTACACCAGAAACTGCCTCACACTCAAGTCTAAGTAGCCCGTCACTTCCAGAGCCAAGGACTACGCATCGAAAATACTGAGACAAGGTCAGACGCCCTCATCCTCCCCCACAATCTCACCCCCATCCTCTTCCTCTTCCTCTCTGTCATTCTAATTCTCATTGCTCTCCTCCTCCAGGGTCTCGGGATCGACCTCAACGCAAGCACCCCTTTCCTCTCTAAAATGGGTTCTAATAAGACACGAGCGAACGGGCAGTGCGCTAGCCCCAGTGCCGACGTCCTTTCCATGATTGCCTTTGCCTTTCACTTGTCCCTCGCCACCGCTAGACCCACTCCCAGCACGTCCTGACGGCTCACCAGCTATCTTCCTGGGATCGACCGGAAGAAGTGCCAGTTGTTGCTGACGAGATAAGGGCTCCTCAGAAGTCTGTCGAGGACGGAGGAGGGCAGAAGCCGGTTGGGTTGGCTGTGGCCCTTCCGGGACAGCAGGAAGACCCTCGAAGAAGTTGCCAAGACAGTTGCCAACTCGGCGTCTCTTTGCATAGACAGCTTCCAGGATGGCGGGATTGGCATGGGAGAAAGTAGAATGAACGGTTTCGTGACCATACGGGTCGCTTGGGTCGAATGACTTGAGCACGCCGTGGAGACCTCGCCCCTCTTCCTCATGTTCATCACAGATGGCGATCCATTCTTCTCTATTGTGAGGAATAAAGCTCGTACCAGGAGAAGGACCAGGTACACCTCCGGCAGAAGGCCTACTGAGAGATCTGTCGTCGGGCAGGTGAATGCCTGAGCCGGTCCGGGTGGTTGCAGACCATCGACCGTTACTGTAAGTTGCCACCCACCCTCCTGTACCTGACTTGTCAACCAATTGATGAGAGCGTCTTCCTCGTTGTAATTGCTGTCGGCCGGAAGAGATCTCTTGAGACGGTTGCCGCCAGTGTTGTTGATGCTTTTTTCGGCCATTTCGACGGAGGATCTTGTGTTGTGATGCGCTTCGAGTTCGGTTGTCAGTAAGAGTCTCTGGTCATTCGTGTTTCTGAAGGAAGTGACGCGATGTGAAATGGATGTTGAGGATCAAAAACGATTCCACCTCAAGAATGGTGGGTGACACAAGAAGAGTGGCCCAGCTTTGGAGTCCACCTCCGGCTTAAAATACGATCCTTTAACCTCCATGGTTGACCCACATCAACACAGTCGACATGACACAAACGAGTCAAGGGTTCGACAACACAAAAACGATACTGTATCTGGTCATTGCAATGTCAATGTATACTGCTCTTGAGTCTCAATATTACTTCACATGGTCAATAGAACCCTTTAGTCACAAGGTACAAACAAGTCATAAAGAAAAATGTGAAATTACTGACAAAATCCTTGATGCTTGGGTGGTGTTTCGTGGTGATGAGTGACTTGGTTAAGGGATCCCATCAAGAGGTCCAAGACAAAAGACAGCAGCATTGGCTTCCTCCTGGCTCATCCAGGTTACTTTTGTCTTCCCAGTCACTGAGTGGTTGTCACTCTGACCAGAATGCGGTAGATAATTGTCCTTCGACTCAGGCCCATCCTCGAGAGGGGAAAGTTGCCGGATCCGAACTTGAAAACCATGGCGAAAGCTACCATAATGAGGTGTCACGTCTCGGTCTTGTCCTCGACTGCGAATACACATAGATCGACCCTTCTTCCCGGGATTGGAGGAACACTCTGCCTTTCGTCGTGTTCGGTCTTGCAGGTCACGGTATTCAAAAGATTTAGCGTTCAGTTTGCCGGTTCCTAACGCTCGTCTCTTAGCAGCAGGTCCCTCAATACCCTCCATCGCGTTCGTGCCTTGAGCGACGGTCGATTCCTTCACAGGATTGTCTTTCTGAGTTTCGGAGGGGGGTTTCGCCCACTGGGAATTGGTTCCTTTTGAGAGGGGCTTGAAAGCTTTGTGTGACTTCTTCTTTGCCATCGTGATTGCTGAATGTGCCGTGGCGAGGGGTGTGCTAAGGTATGTTTGAGAAGAGGAAGATAAGGCGGGTGAGAGCAGTGATCTTGCAGTGCGTTACACGACACAAGTTCGCAGTGAATGACAGTGCTCCGGTCTAGCTACCTGATATATTTCTTGGTACCACAACGCCCGAAGCTGCACGGACTTACCTACTCCCGATACCGGCTCTTGCTTTTGTTCTGCGCTCTCTTCTGATTCTGAATTTCTCCTCTTCACATCCTCAACTTTCAATCACCAGCCACCGCCCTCAGAACAGCGCGCTCATCATGTCCGACATGCAGTGCGAATCCGCCGAGTACGGGTCTAACAAAGACGCCAAGCAATCCGCCGAAGGCTCTGGCGACGGCCACCCCATTGAGTCCACACTGCAGGAGCCTCGACTGTCTTTGACTCCGACCACAGAGCCCTCACATCCCGGCATCGCAGTTGAGGCTTCTGAGCCTCCTTCGCTCCGTCCTCTTGAGATCACCGTTGAAACACTATCCCGCCCGCTACCACTAGTCCTCTCTGAGCATCAGCAGCGACAGTGGCTCTGGGAACGTGTTGGAGGAGAGCGTACCTTCAGAGCCCCAATCATCGGTCCCTTCCAGATGAAGCTGCCGCCGTTCGCCCCTTTCAACTCATTTGTCACCGGCCCAGACTTCGACGACTTGAAGGAAATCACGAATGAACTTCTCCCAAGAGGCTTGGCTCTCACATTGGAGATCACAAAAACAAACAGCAGGCACGAAGATTTCGATGAAGTTCTTACACTGTGGTTCGCCAAGGATTGTGGTGACAAAATATATGATCAGGTTGAGCTTGTCAGGTTCTGGGGCTACATGACGGAGTGGCTGTCCACGGTTTATCATGGAGAGCCAGCAACGCTCTGCGATCATTTGGGTGAGGCAGTGGTGTCTGCAAACCGCAATCTCGAACCTGTCTCCGCCAATCTGGATGATTTGTACTCCAGCCATCGCCGGCTGTCTGGGAGTGAAGACTAGTATGATGGG
>JAAOAS010000359.1:0-73734 GCA_013396035.1 Fusarium pseudocircinatum
TATTAGTATCCTTTACCTTTATGCCCTGGGAGCTGAAGCCTCTTGTAAAACCCTAACCTTACGCCAGTAACGTAGGCAGTATGCCCTAGCTAAACATGGCATAGTGCTGTGGGATGGGAGTCCCGGGTGAGGGACACTGGGCAGTCCCATTGTAGGCACCTGCCAGAGGTGCCTGTGTAGTGAGAGGAGCAGGGTACCACGGGAACGCCAAAGGAGAAGAGGCTACGCGTAATAAAGAAGAAGATACCATATTCACCCAAGTCAAGAGTATTTCTCGCATCCAGGCCTCTTCATCAACTCCTCTCTCGCAGCCCTACATCATTGAGAAGAAAACATCAAGGTCCTACATCTTACAAACCAGACTCCACTACTATCTCATCGCTCCACCTCCCATTCTCATCAATAATCACATCATCTCATTAACCTAAAGCACCCTCAGCAACAATATCTTCAATCGAGGACAAAACTGAAGACCATCACAAAGCCTTCAATAGGTTCAACGCCTCTACAACGAACTCACAAGCAAGCCCTCTTATCTACACATCAAGAACAGCACATAAAGTGCTTGGTAGGATTAATCAAGTTCCCACAGTTCTCGCCAGTACAAAGAGAGTTACACCACTCGAAGAACATGGTGTCAAGAAGAAGGATAAGCTTAAGTATCCACCTGCGTGGCTTACAAGACATGTTCGCTTTACCACTACTGCGACTTCTCAAGAGAGGTATGGGGAAGAATTCGAGGCGGTTGAGCTTAAGAGTGTTACAACCGAAGTCGACGATTAAAACTCTGAGTCTGTTACAACGCCTCCAACTAAGAAACGTATTGACGCGGTTTCCTTCAATGCAACAGGCGAAAAGAAACTACCAACTGATGTTGATCTACCACTGACAGAACCTAAAGGGAGCATCGTAAACATTCAAAACAAAGGCTGCAACTTCAGGTCCCTACCAAAACCCAATGCATACATCGGGACTCACTAAGTCAGTGTTTCTTTCCACGCCTACTCATACGTCCCAGGAGAAAAGAACCCCAACCCTAAAGGCCAGCCAGATTCTGCCAAAAAGCACTCGGCCTTCTCAAACAGGGAAAGAAATACATCATCAATGTGTTAGTAATAATAATCCGGCAATAACATCCCTCCGCCGTTATAAAAGCGGTAAATAAAGTGGCTCCAGTAGTAAAGAGAACTCCGAAACTCTGTAATCCTCGACTGCTTCTCCGAAAATAAGTATTACGTGTAAGCATCACAAGCAAACACAGACTGGCAACAGTATAGGAGTTTACAGTCTCGATCTGCAAAACGGGGCGGATGCACTATCGACGAATAATTCTGGAGTCTCATGTAAAATCAATCCGAGACTCTAAATCGCAGAATAGAATCTGGTCCTGCGCACCTGTAGGGAATGCGATTTTACTATATACCTAGGTCTAAAGGTACTTGGGTCAGATGTGTATTCCATGTCATGTTCGGTGGGACCGCACTCATGAGCCACAAGGGCCTGTACTTGGAAACTCTGCCGACATTCAACCCAAGCTCGTCAGTGTCGACGTCCAGGACCACATCGCCATGTACTCGATCGGCTATACATAACCTCGAGTTCTGCATCTCAAAATCAGTTTCTTCTGATTATGAATTTTGGTCTATGAACTTCCTACCTCATGGGTCATTCATAAATAGAAATGAGAAAAAAAAACAGTATAGAGGGCTCAGATACATGAAGCATCAACTACGTAGAGAGATCTGCTTTCAGGACTCGGAGAATCATGACAGACATACTGATATGGGAAGCCATGGTAGCAAAGGTACTGCGGAGGTACTGGTTCACAAGACAACGCGGCCAAACCCTTTCATAGAATATGTTGCGCCACTGGTACATCGACTGGTTGTAGTTGAACAGCGGGAGTTGAGACTTGATATGCTCTGGCTGCACCACTGGAAGGTAGACTGCTTCATGTTCAGCTTAGTTGTCAAGGGCCAAGGCCTCAGCCAGTGAAGGCTTCCCGGCGTTCAGTTCTCCCAGCCATCCCTCTATCTTCGCTTTATCATCCGGTGTATGATTTGACTGTATCGTAAGGCTTTATCGTTGCATGGACGATGTAGCGTTGATCATGAAGCCGTTTCAAAATATCGTCCAGTCCACTCTGGAGCTTTTTGGTATATATGCTTTTATATCTTTCAATTTCGATAAATGCGGAAAGTTCAAGGACTCATAACCTCGGTCAGGAGGGTCGTGTTATTAACAGTGCCCTTCTTCATTTAGTGGCGAGCTGTGTGAGATTTGATAGTGACACGATTAGCATTTGTCTAAGTTTTATTACATAGCCTCGCGATTCTGGAGAACAATGTATTTTTGGAGAACATAGCGCCCAAGCTAAGCATACTTATTAGTAGCTGGGACTCGATTGAACTGCCTGTGCCAGTTGCTTTTCCCAGCTGCGTCAATCTTCCTCCCTGCCCCTCACGCCATTCAAGGTTCGACATCAGCATGTTGCATCGGATCTATAACGAAAGCATGTAACAACTATCGCCTACTTCGCAATATCCCCAAGAGAAATGTCCTCGAGACTTTGGCGTATAACATTTGGAACCTCTGATCCTTTTTGTACTAGAATGTCATCTTAAGAGCATCCAGGTGGAGTTGTGGCTCTGCCGCAGTTTATCCGCTGACTCAGTGCGCTAGCTTTGGCTTAAGGAACGAAAGACTCTTGGAGGACGGGTGAAGAAGCGGAGCTCCAGAAAAACCCCAAGCACAAATCTCACTTGCTTTCGCACGTGATATCGCGTGAAGTTCGTGCCCTCCGAACCGCGTCTCTCTCAGCTTAGCCAATATCGTTAACCTCAGCATAGTGGGGAACAATGGGTCAATAGTATACCGCAAGACATCGATTGTGTTTGCGCAGACCGCGTTAAGCCTAGCAAACTAACATCGCAATTCCCTTTCTATTATATTTAATACCCCTGCTTCCCCTCCGCCTTCTTCCTTTGATATCGAATCTGTTTCGAATCTACTCGAATCTATTCTAGCCAGTTCCGGAATTCCACGCCCTTCAGTGTCTCTTCGCTCAGCTCATCCAGCCTCAGTTCCGCCTGGGCCATCTCCGCCAGTACGGTATCAATAAAGTCATACCCTCGCGCTCCAGGCACCGTCCAGCGTTTTGCACAGCGACAGCTGTGCTGTTCTCTCAGCCGGAATAAGCTCTCGGCCACAAGTCTCAAGTGCAAGTAAGATATCTGGACAACACCTTAGATATTATGCCATAATGACTAACCAATTGCTCCGCCTACAGCTCCAGCGCCGCCAGATCTAATGTTCTTCCCTACACCTTGTAGTCCATACATGCAAACGCTAGCGCGCATGGCAGCCCTCTACGCGATACATCGACTTGCTGCCATGGCCGTTCCCTTAACACTCTTTGGCATCAGAAGGATCATGCTGAGGGGCAAACCAATGAAGCGGACGTCTCTTGTTGTCTCCGACGCCAACAGTATCCCGCCAGCAGGCCAAGATGGAGCACGGTATCGGCGTTAATCTAATAGCCCGGGTGAGCCTTGTCGAAAATAACGTGCTGGGCCGTATTAATGGCGCCATTTACTAGCTTTTGACCTTAACGGTCAGTTTTGTTTATAATGATAGGCATGCCAGGTATGAATATAAAGATGGCAGGTACCGGGATGGTACTGTCGTTTTACTGACCTAATAGCATAATGGCTTCTTCTACTGTCGCACTATTGCTCTTTTTCTATGCTTGGAGACGAATATCTGAACCTGCCGCTGCTATTGCTTAGGATAGGCAAGCGCTGATTTGATGTTCAGGTTCTAGCAGTTTTTATTGGGCGTCGTCACCACTGCGATACCTGACTCCCACGGGATCCAACTGCCTTTTTGACAGTGGTGTTTACGTACTCTACGTCCTTGTACCCGTATTGGCGGATCTTGCGCGGCACGGACCCGCTCATCTAGCAGCACCACTGTGATAAACTTCCCCCCTAGGGCTTCAGCCGTATCATGTTGCCGCCTCTGTTCCATGCCGAAGCCGTTGTCTCCTTCTGAGGTAGTGGGGGCGCTGGGGAGGAGCTGCACGGAACGGAATTGATGCAAGTCTCTGCAAAAGATGACTATCGGAATCCTACTAAAGTCTCAAATAGAGTCTCTCAATCTGCAGAGCTTTTCATTAACGGCGTGTAGTGTCTGAGCGCCTAGTATGCTGACTTTATTTATGATTAAGACCTGTTTCTCCTGCCAGTCCATCTTGGTCTGCATGTTGATGCGGAGAGCTGCCGAGCTAAGTGATGGGAAACTGTCTGGATCACTGGCGTGGCCTACTCTTATAACTATATCTTTAGAGAATCTGTAAGTGGAACGGATAGTGATTCTATTGATATACGCTGCCGCTGAGTCGGACTTCGCCGTTAATAACTGGCGATGGGAGTGTCCCGTATGAACGAATAATGGCGCGAGACTTACCAGTGCCTCCCTCACCTCCGATGAATTAGCATAGTTTTAGGGTTTCGTTGTTGTCGCGCCGCATCCGGTCAAGTTGGCGACATACCAACTGTAACGCTATGCTCTATCTTCAGTTCAGTGGGAAGGACTCGACCACTTATCTTCCAGTCTTACAAAAGGATGTAAATAGGCTGAGCATAACGCCCCTCTATGGACCCGGATCCCGAGATAGATCCCTTTAGTTGGCATGCGTAGTAGGATCGTCCTGCTGGCCGGGCCTGTTAGACCCACTATATGTCGTGACTCTATTGGCGGCTGCTCTGCTGCCTAACTGATTTTGCAGTCGCTAGATCATCTTCTCCCGTTCACGGGAGAGACCGCTCTGCTAAGACTTGATAAACCTTAGCTTCTCCTGCTGGGGGATCTATACCCGCGAGATTGAACCTCCTAGGATATGCAAATCACAATCAAGAATGACCGTAGCGCCTAGGTTATCGGTGGAGTCGTGGGCAGTCGCTTGGAAGCGGTAGTTTGCTCAACCATAGAAGAGATATCTTATCTCGCCATCGCATTCTTCGCATATCTATCAGGCGAGTGGCCAAACCAACACCATCAAGCCAGTGCACTACACCCTGCCTGTCGTGTTTTTCCGTGCCACCTGATCCGACTGCGTCGACAGTGGGACCTTCTTCGCCGGACCATGCTGCCTGCTGCCTGTCATCCCGTGCCACGTTTTCGTCCGATCGCCGCTGTAACTTGATGTTGTACGCTAGCCGCGTTATGCGCTTGGAGAGGCATATTTTCAGTATCTCCCAAGTCCTATTTATCTCGTCAGATAACTAGCACAAGAAAGCATGCCGATAAACGAAGAGGCGAAGGTGTTATACTGCTGCTCTATATCCGGTCATGACAATTGTCGGCGCTCTGTGTTGGTGTTGTACGTTTTCGGATATACGCTTGGCTAGAAGAGTCGCAACATTGCAGTTCGTCAGTCGCATCCTCCTCAGTAAGATCCATGTCTAAATAGCCACCTAAGCAGACCACCGCAAGCTGGTTTGGATGCGCAGTGTCTGTATCCACGATGCCCACAACAGCAAGGCCCTATCTAGTTCCACTTCAACCAAGCAGACGCATCCCTCTCTCCGCTTCAATTACACAACCGACATATAGTCATAAATATCTAATCCTTCCAGTCGCTGGCCACGGTATGAATAATCTTGTAACAGCGAGATCCTCTGTCCGGCGATTCGCAGCAGAAGCGTCTCCCTGATCGACTGTCCAGCTCGCCTTCGCCGACTATATGGCGGAGGTGGGGCTATCGCCAGAAGATGTGACAGCAGAGAGTGCAGACGGTCTGATACGTCTAGGCGGTGCTGTTTGTAAGTTCTGTCTCGTATCTATGAAAATGGGCCAATACCTTGACCTTCGATAAAGCCGTTCTGTGAAGACTCTGTTGGCCATTTGTAGCAGAAATATTCGCGCTTGGCTGTGGTGGTTATCGCCCTCGGTTCGACATCGCCCAGTACCAACATTGCCTATGAGCTGAATTAGTTCTTTGGCTGCTATTATGCGCTTCTACACCAGATCTTCCACTTTGGTGATGTAGTTAGTTACATAGTAAACGAGCGCTAGACCCTTACATTTTGTTATAATAAAGGATATATCGTGGTTAGGTCGCAGCCCCACTGCGATCACCTTGGTTTATCGGTTCACGAGGCTGTAACTATGTTAAAGCCACAATAGCAGTAAGTCTTCTACACTAGTTCATAAGGCACACTGAATTAGTAAGGATTCTTCTTTATTCTGCATCTCCCGATCGCATACTTGACACATGTAGCGCTATGCGTGTGAATTTGTGTGAGACTTGCGCAGAAGTTCGTTTCTTCTTTAAGAGTAGGGGGGAATTGGAATGCTCCCTATGATAGCAACGACACGTCACACATCGCCGATCTCCTTACTAGCACTCTCGCAAAAGACTCCTCATCAGACATGGAAGTGTTTAGCCACCTACATGCCAGTTCCGGGTGTAGCATAAACGAACCTCCGTAAAGATACTATCGACATAACCTATCACTTGCCGCCGATATGCCGCTTGCTCCTCTCTTTGAACGTCGCTGAGAAGGGAACTCAGATGTAAATCACTCTACAGCCAGAGGAGGCTGTGGGGATGGAGCGTGACCCTTTTATCGGTCTCTACTGACCCATAGTACTGGCTAACCCGCCTGAAGACCCAATCCTCTCTAACCATCACGTAGTGTTATAAGAACATGGAGATCTTCTGATGGAAGAAGATTGCCGAGCTGAGGAGATCCGATATCGCAAGTCAAGCCCTCTCGTACATCTAATCAAGGCTTCTTAGCTATTTCTCAACTCCGCCTACCTCATAAATATAATACGAAGCCAACTTAAGCTTTGCCAGGTTCGTGATATGGTTTGGGTTAAGCGTTAATTAGGTGGCGGGGATGCTGTACCGAACTACAAGGGACTTGATCTTCCACCACATCGTCAGCCGGCTCTCCCTTGACATCAGATGGCGGTAACCGTATAGTGACAGGTTACTCAGTAACCGGTTGATGTCTGGATCGGCAGTCTTACCGCAAGTCTCTATTTCTCCTCTTATCTCCTCAAGCCTTGACGCAGTCAGGTTTTAGATTATACATTCTACATCCAGAAATCACTCCTCCGCATACTTGCCATAGTTACGCGTCGGTTTCTAGACCAGACTCCTAGATTAAAAACAAGAATAGAGAAGACAAGATGCATTGCAAAGCGGCCGGCGTATCGCTAGATCATCATTATCTCCCAAACCTCCAAGCTCATGTTCCGGGACGATATGAGGTACTGCGCAGCGGCTTCAGGCCTGAAAATAGGACGCACTTGGCCTATCGCATCCTCCGAGTGCTCTTCAGCCTATCAGGGACCGCCTTTATCTAGCGGGAACAAGCTGGGAAACGTTTTAGCTAGAAATTAAGTATTAAAGGAATCTGTAAAGATTCCACTACCGGAAATTTCGATGTTAAGCTTGATAACGCCCCCGTGTCTCACCTTGGCTGACCCTTTCCAAGCACTTCAGTGTATATGCTCTCCGGGCCTTGCTTCACCCATGGACTTGACAAGATACCGTAGCTTCTCCGTATCTAGGATATCTGGCCGCCGGTCTAAGTTGAACACGCGTGAAGATTCTCCTTTATCTACTCTATCTCTATCATAACCGACCTAATCGTCACTATCTTCACCAGAGACAAAGCCATTAACTTCTGGTTCTCCTGATATATTATAGCCCTCAGCTAACAATACCATAATCTCTTAGATACATACCGGTTTACGATCGTCAATATCGCACTCTATGAGTAAGACAATGTGCACCGTCTGCATCTTTTCCCTCACTGAAGGCTTATTCCGTTCCAGTCACTAAAAAGCTTAGGAAAGAACTCCATGTAACGGCGCATCCCGTCCCAACTATCCAATTCCGCCTCGTCAATTTCAATATCAGTATACAACAGATTATACCTTTTAAGCACACCAATGCCTTCTTAACAGGGCTACTTCACACCGATAGTAACATCGACAGGTCACTCGACACTAGTTTCTCATACCTCTACCATAATATCTAGACATCATCCATAACCTCCAAGAACAGACATAGGAGGACATTCCTTATTAACTCCTGCACATTGTTTAGGAATACGGCAATATGTCCCTTTACAAGTCTCGGGTAGGTCGCGTCTTGTCTGTAATGCTGTGCTTAATGATAAAGCCGTAGCACGAGTTCAGCGTAATCAGCTTCCTCAATCGTCGTAAGAGATCCTTCAGCTCATCAAGAAACGTATTCTCGCATCCCAACTGCATATACAGCCGCGCCGCTGCTAATAACGCACCTCTTCAGTTCGTTTCCATGCCTTGACTGCTCTTGAGACCCATCGTACCCTACTGTATCTTTGGCGCCGCTAACAATGTGACTTTCAAAGGCTGACATGGTCCCGACGTTTGATAAGGACGATAATCGCTACAAGCTCACATGACCACTCTCCTGGCCGTCCTCACCGCTGATGGCGCAGCGGCTGGAGTAGGCTAGGCAAGAAATGAACACATCTTCTCACTAATAACGCAGTTACCACAAGCAGGACGGTTCTCATTACACTTGATATGTCGTCTCTTAGACTCCCAGCGGAAGAGCCAACTGATCGTGAAGATATACGAACACTTCAGAGTAAGAGGCGCGATAGGTGTATCTGGTAAGGGACAGACTCTTATGACGAGACGCCCTTGATGGGCGCACAGGAGTCGTGCACATATATAGGCTATGGCGTTTTGATCGCCTCGACGAGGCGCATCTGATAACATCTCGAACGTGCTCACATCTGCTCGGGAAGTCGTCTCGTACTCTTGCATGAACGGCAATACGGTACAAAGATAAAGACCGACCAAGGAAGATTCTTGACGGTTTTCGGATACGGCGGTAATCATGCTCCTGGGAGTGGATTATTGAACTTAGACCGTTAACTGCCTTGTCGAAAAAATACCAGAACCAAACTACGCACTTCACCACATTAATAATAAGTGAGAGCGTATCGACTCTAAGATTCGGGCTGTCGTTACAAAAGCTGAATATAAATCTTCTAATTGTAAGCTTTTCAGGGACTTATGTTTTTAAGAATCCAGCTTTGTGCAGGGTTGTTTTACAGTTTGTGGGGTATGTTTCTATTAGCATCGTGTTAAAACTAAGCCTGTCAAAGAGGCAAGCGAGGCCAGAACGGAGATGATGCGACCAAAGGAGTGGGTATCACCCCAATAAACATAGCTAGCAGTCATCTGCAGACAATATCATCCCCTGCCCAAATCCCTTCTTGGAATTCGTTCCTCGCAGCTGTTTCTCGCGGGTTGCATCTCCGGTTGATCGGGGCGGGTAATTGAATTGGAGCACGTAGACACCGAGCAACCACCGACCTCATTGATATCTTCACTCGATTGCCTTTCTTGCCGCCTTCATGCACGCACGCCTCATTAGGCGCCTCTATCCCCCGAGCCACTTCCTACCAATACACGCAGCGCCCTCCACCTCCCTTCATGGCCAACGCACCGCCCCGTTACCGCATCTTGATAACGCGTTCTCAGGCTGAGACATCGCGCCACACAGAATATCGATACAGATTGGTCACGAACTTGATCAACTATGGGGCACCCGCCGAGGTTAGTTGCCCGACGGGTCTAATGAAGCGTCAATAGCGCTAGGAACCCCCTACCAGATACGCTCAACTACTATGGCCATTCTTAACACTGGATACCCGCTCCCTACTCTTTTTGTTCCTGGTGGACCATTTTACAACTGGCCATCTACAAGGCGCAACATCTAGACTGCTAAGACTTATATATCCAATCTTATTCGAAAACAGAACAGCACCAATCTCCCGAATAGATCAGGAGTACCAGCATCCAGACCAGATCCAAGTCCAAGCCCAGCTCAGCTCCCTTCTCCCGTACCCAGTTCAGACCCAACATACCTCAGTCTCCATTTATCGATCTAAATCTCAGTCAAGCTTCATCTCCAGCTCCAGCTCCAGCTCCCAGCTCGTCTTTCGGTGACATTGAGCTGCCACGTGCCCATCACCCCAGCTCTACCCATGAGCCCGCTCATGAACTAAAAATCGGCGCCAGCACTCTTTAGGAGATTACCTACGACACATCGTTCGAAATGGCCCCGGATATCAACGATAGCCACTCAGCTATCACCGCTGATGACCTCGACTTCAGAAACATGGAATCGGAACTCAACGCCGACACCATCGATCGCATCACGAATGGCCGTTGGCTCAACGACGCTGCCATCGCCAAACTTCTGGAATTCTTCTCTTCTCTACGCCCGGTCGATGTTAAATCCATCGATCCGTTGCTCATTGACAGAGCTCCCGTCAACAATGCTGTGACCCATCTTCTTTCGACCTCTGGATCTGACTTGTCGGTCCTCATTCCTATTCGATGCGACGCTCACTGGATCTTGGTTGTCCTGCGGGCGGCTGACAAGTCGGTTCTCTACTACAATTCAATGCCTAGGCACGACATGCCCAAACTGCCTACCCGCATCAATCAAGTTTGCCAAGGTCTCATCAGTGGACTCGACTACGATATTCGCGCCGCTGTTTCGGCCGGTACGCTATCCTGCCCTCAGCAACTCAACACGGTTGATTGTGGTGTTGCTAGAATCGTCAATGGCCTCTACACCTTGGCTTCACGACCTCTGCCTCCAACCACCAGCTGCGATTATGGTATCTGGCGCCTTGTCTTGGCCGCAATGCTTATCGATAAAGATGAGCTTGAACAGCCATCTGAGTCTAGTGCTTCCCGAGCTGGTCGAGGAACCCATCATTGACTTGGGCACTGCAGAGCCTCGTCCGGCACGTCTTGCTGCCTCTGAGTATCGCGACTGGGCACGCACGGACAGACAACGACTGGTAACCCATATGAGGTCAACTGTTGACAGCCTTGCCGAGCTTTTATCCCGATGCCGTTCTTATCGGATGCTAATAACTGAGATTGTGGCTGTGCTAGAGTCCCTGGCCTTGAGGCCAGACACCACACTCGACCAGGAGCTGGAAAAGCTGACCACTTCTCTTGAGAATGTGCGATCCTGGAGACGGGTCAACCCCGTAGCCGAGTCTGCCTTGAAGAAGAAGTTGAGCTCTTCAGACGCGTGCAGATCTTGGTACGGTGTGCAGGGCGAGGCTGGAAGTGTTGATTTGTCAGTACAAAGTTGACCTGGCGGGCCTTAAAGTCATGAAACGGGACATGGGTGTATTGATGGAAGGCTTGGAGCATGATCTTGCAGATAACGGTGATCTGATGGAATAGGCATGGTTTATGGCTCACCCTGTTTGAGGTAGACATCACGAGAAAACATGTTAGCTACTACGAAGGGGAAAGACAAGATCGTAGAGTGATGCAAGCATGGATTGGGGTTTAATTAGTCAGTCAATAAAGAGTTTATATCTGACAATATTATAAGACAAGGTTGATCAGTTGAGGAGTGTGGGAACAGGACAGTTGAGGATGAGTCAGCCAAGTAAACACTTGCTAGAGGGCAGTTAGTTTCTAAGTGGCTGTGCTTCTCAATGTAACCTTTTTAGAAGCGGAGATTTAAAAGACCGTTTTAGCTTATTAGTTGCCTAAAAAGGTGGGGTCCTTGTCGTTTCCAAGTTTAAGTTTCGACAGTCCACTTCTGCTTAATTGTAACTCAAAGCCAGGTTCTCCGGCACTTAACAAGCCAATAGCAGCAGCACTATTATTGACCCTCACCATAACTTTAATCTCGTACCTGCCTAATCTGCCTCTAAAAGTCTCAATGGTTCTAGAGCGGAGTTTGGTTACAGCGGCGACGCTAACTGGTAGACTGGTGCCTGGAAGCTGAACAAGAAGCAAGGATATAGTAGACACTATACGAGGCAAGCAAAAGGTTTCCCTTGTCAGAGAGTGGGAAATAGACTTGGGGACGTGTATCTGGGTGAAGCTAGCACCGGAAGCACCGGCACTTGCTAGATTGCTTAGCAGTAGCTTCTTAAGACTGCTGTAAGTACAGTATGTCCCCTTGGATATAAAAAGCAGCTTGATGAACTCTTAGAAGAGTCATATCACAAAAACATTCTATCAGACATCCCCCTTAAAGGGTATTCCTCAAAACAACTTCACGATCTTATCATATCTCCTATCAATATGAAGCTTAGCAATGTCTTGAGTGCTTGCGCACTTGCAAGCGCAGTCCAAGCCGCACCCGCCGATGCAGGAGCAGACTCGACGATACTTCCTGTACGCTTCTACTTCCCATATGCTAGAGGGTATGCACTAAACAATTCAATCAGCGGGACGTCAATACATGCAGATCGCCTGGCGCGCATCAGTGTGCAGTCATCGTTTGGGCCAGCCTCGCATCATTTGGCATCCCAGGGAGTACTACAGGCGGTTCTGGAGTAAAGGTTGTTGGAGGCAGCTGTGACAACATTATTGCAGATGGCAAACTGAAGCGCGATAGTCCTGGTTTTAGCGCCGATTTCACTACTACCTACGGGCCTCATCTATACTTTGGCGCGAACACAATCGGTCTTCGCAACATCGGCGGTGTTAGATATCAATATCGTGGGAAGAGCTACACCCAGGGTAACTGCTTCAACACCGGTGGTACAAGCGGAACTATGGCTGTTGATGCTATTCAGTGCAACTTCGACTGCTAATATGGAGTTGATTATCAGGGTTTTGTCAGGCAGGGGCTAGAGTGCCCATCTCAGGCAGGAATACTGGAGGCATAATACAATGTTGAAACTATACAATGTAGTACCCTTTTATTAGCAGTAACTAGATATTGATAAGTAAGGGAGCAGGTTTCCTGCATAGTCTGCTTTAACCCCACATATCTACGCCGGTGACACAGCATCCTAGTATACATCTTCATTCTATACGAATTCTTTATATTTATATATCTAACAGAAATAGCCATTTGGAAACAGCCTTTGTCATCGACGTGGGGCATCTTTCATGCTTTGCTTTGATAGAGATTATCAGAAATCATCCGAGAGAAGACATCAATACTCTCCTTATCGAATCGTGGACCTAAGTTCTGTCTGCTAATTCAAGCTCTCAGCCACGAGCCTCAACTGCAAACCGTAGACCACTCATATCAAGAGCCTACGAGGATACACTGCCATCTTTATCACCAGTGGTATACTGACATCACGCTAAGTTAGGGTTCACTGCTTTGGGGGGGAACAAGCTCATTCGCGTATGGAGGACGCTTTCCAACTATTGCTCCATCGCTCGCGTTATACTCGTATCCGTCATCAAGAAGAGTTCGATTGCTCAGAGAAGCATTTATTCGGGACAAGTCCGCCACATCAAGTTATCGAACTAAGAGTAGAGAGAGTTCATTTATCAAAGCACCTGGATACTCAACGAGTCCAAATGTACTGTAAACTACAGGCCACTCCCTCTGGCTTTTAATCACACATAATGGTTGGAGGCCAACGTCGGACGGAAACGTATGCGAACTGATATCGGCTGCAGAAGGGGGGATGTCATACTAGGAAGCATGCTTGCGGTAATGTAAGTCTCATCAGAGTGAAACCTTAGATATAAAGCATAGAATATAGACATAATACGAGAGACTCTAGCTTACGCCTTATTTAGACTTGCGGATTTGAACAGAATGTGAAACAGCAATAGGGAAGTGCCGGAAAGTAGTGTCGCTAATTAAGCCTCAGGACCACGTGCGCTGGGAATGAACAGTTATAGCGAGCAAGATGTGCCTGGTCGTGGGCAATGGGCACAGAGAGAAGCTAGATTTAACAGTGACGATTTCTCCGACTAAGAGTGAGCAACAATACAAAAGGTGTAACAACGAGACCTGACATTAACATAATAGACTCCAACATTTTGCTCGTCGACGGCTCAGTCCGAGATGATATGATAGGCTGCGGGATTGTTAGATCTGGCCCGTTTAGCCCTGCTTCCTGTAGTCTATGTAGAAGTAGCGCGTTTTGTCACACGGGAAGCAGAAGTCAAGATTTGCCTCTCCGGTCTGCTTCTTTGGGGTTCCAGTGACCTTAGTGACGTAAACATCGCCCAAGACATCAGTTTCATCGTGCCCTGGTGCAACAGTTCCATGAGTATGCAGTGCAGACGCATGGCATATCCAGGAACATCGATTGTACAGTGAAGAGAGTGAATGGGAGCTGGGTCATTCTGTTTCAAAGGCCCAATCAGCTAGCTTCCTGAGAGAAGCGATTTCGATATTCCTAGCGACAATAGTCCCTTCCATCCTGATGACCCTACATGCCGTCGAAGCGGACTGCTTCCTTAATAAAACGATTCCATCCATTACAGAGTAACTACTTTAAATTGTAGGACTTCTGTTACTGGAACTTTCTGTCGTTGCTATCACCCTTTTGCTTGGTGAACACAGTATCATTATATGTCCCTAGCTTTCTCTATAAATCGGAAAGCATCGTTTAGTCGACAGCTCTCCGTAACCGATCTAGCTGAGGAGGAAAACACGTCTGACACGCCAGCGCATGAGGGTTAGTCGCTAAACAGGGGATCAGTACAGGTAGATGAGTTGGGCTGGTCGGAGACGCGATTACCGGTATATAACGGCGTGATATTTGCCAAGATTGTACGGAGTTTCTTGTATGCATTAGCTATGTGTCAAGGTACAAGAGCTCTACACAGCTAACCATTTTATCTTGGTGATCACTGAGTTGCCGATCCAGATATCTTTCGTCTTCCTTGTTTTTGTCAATAGTGGTATTAAGTTGTAACCATTGCTCTTCCGAAAGGGTCGAGCGATCACGGTCTTTATATGTGACCATGCTTGGAGCCGATTAGCAGATTGCAGTAAGGATCAATAGTTATGAAGCTTAGATGAGAAAGGATTCAAAGAAATGAAACAAGACTGAATTCAACAACGGAGGCGCACTGATTGCGGGATGACAGGGTAAGATGAGCCTGTGCCGACGAAAGGTGGAGGGTGAGCACGATCTTAATGCAGCATTGAGCTGTCGCCTGGTGTAAGATACGTTGATAAGGGAGCTGGCGACATATGCCGCTCGCGGATCAGCTGTTGTATAATCGCAATGAGAGTCATCTTGGGACTGTTATCTTCTAATCGAAGGGCAAGGGTAGTGCGTATTGTTTCGGACTAGCTTCTCTGTGCCTCAATGGTATGGCAATTATATTGACTTCGACAGTCCCCCAATGTAGCCCGAGGTACGAGCGTCTTTAGCATTCTCAGGATAAATCGATAGAGATGGCCGATATTGCTGCAAAGGTCGTTGACGAAATGACCCGTGAACCGGAATGCTTGGCTACTTGGGCGGGTGACTTGTTTATCAAAGGAATACTAACGGGTGATCCGCGAACGAGTGACAGAAATGTATGGGTTTCGTACTGGGAACGACACAATTGACCACCGCGGCAAAGGCAAAGGATCCAAGGGATCTTGAAGTGTGAAAGGTCCCAGCTTCGTGATCGGAAAGGAGTATTCTTTGTGTAGTAACTATCCTGTGGTCGAGTTGGGGATATCTTGTGCAGTATGAAGTGTAGGTATTACGTTCTTGGGGTCATAGGTAAGGCTGGTGGTTGCTCAGCATCAGGACTTCCATGTTACGAGGTGTATTGGAGAGGGTAGGCTCTACCACTTGCCACAGCATAAAGCTGAACTCATAGAAATCCAAAAGATGACCCAGTACTGGGAAGGAATACACGACGACTCAGCAGATACGCAGATATTGTAGCTTATATCTTCGCAACACTATCTTGTTACATCGATGCCAGGCGCGTGAATGGAGTTTTGTTAGCTACGTTACCCGAGTCTAGGGTACCCGCCCCGCACAATTTCATCTGACTAAATTCTTTGTCCCCCGTTCACGCCACGCCTTCGCGTTTTTATCTAACCGAGACAGGGAATAACCGGGATTCATTGATTCAGGCTAATCCCAGCTCCTCCTTCCATCTCCAAGCCCATTGAAAGGCGCACGAGATCCTCTTGAACACACGACTATTTATTTGCCACAGGCCTTAGGAGACTCAGGGACTACCTCTTAGCTTACCGCTTATATATATAATGCCCCGGTCGGTTCACAGGTTTTCCAGTTGTCCAGCAGCTTATTGACATTTATGGTTTCCTTAAGGATCCTGAGTCGGCTAGGCGCTCAAGCCAAACGTCAAATAAGCTTCAGACCCTAAGGGAGTTTCAGCCCAGGAGCATAACGGTAAAGAACACCAATAAACATATCTTAGCAACATGTCGACCTCACTTCTGAGCAAAATCTTGCTTTTGAGCGACAAGCTAGACATCCTGATGACTGATAAGCGATGCTCAAGTGGTACTAACTTGTGGTTTATGTTGGCGGGAGGTGCCTTGAGAATTCACGTAATGCTTTCGAGAATGTGCCTACAGACATTATTCCGCCATGAAATCTCAAATCACGTCTGCTGAGTCACGATCCAGATGGCCACCTTGGTTAGGGGGCTGGAAGCGGAAGTCGGAGCCGGCCGTAGGAATTCAGTCGATCGGGGCCAACTCAGTCGGGAGAACAGGGGCTGAAATTGTTCCGCCATTGTTCCACAATTGTAAGCACCGCAGCCCTCAAGAAAAACAAAGCACAGAGCAAGTCTTTCTCCGTAAACGCTGCCACGTTTGACCGCATGCATATTTTCTCTACTACACACTGAGGATATTACATGCTCGATTAGTCGACTCATTGACAGCCATATGGTTGTCCCATGATTTATTGTGTTGTTCTGAGAAAAACGATTCCTGGTCTTGATAATGGCGCCCTGCCAAGGGGCGAGTTGGTTTTAGTTTCTGGGAGGGAATGACCTGCAGCGTATCTGCACTATGTCGTTCAATCGTTTAGGGAAGATTAATCGGCTTTAGACCGCTTCGCAACCATATAACAGATACGAAAAGGCTATTTACGTGATCCGTTACGCATCAACGGAAAAGAGATCATTATTGTTTCATCTGAGACATCTCCGCTCGGGGACTGCTGCGCGACTGTGTTTTGCCTCATGGTAAAGCACCAGATTCAAGGTCTATAGTCCCAAATGAGTAGAACGATTCAACTTCCAGCACCAACTAACAATACAAATGACTAAAGAGTCCGTCCCAGGCTTACCTGTATTCCAGTTCTCAACTGCTTGCAGAAGCGGAATACAATACAATACGTCTTCCACTCTTAGAGTGTAGAGACCCAAATACGCTTAGAATAAACACGGAAGAGCTTAACTTTTGAAAGAACTCCAACAGCTGTGAACCGGCTGGACCACATTAGCGCTGACTATCTTGGGTGAGCTGCTAGATCTGAGTTAACTACCTGAAAAAGACATAATGGCCTTCGTATGAGAGTTTGATATGGGTGAGAATAGACTCGCCACCGACATAAGATAGTTAAGGCCGGATTTTAAAGAACTGTTCAAGCTTTACCAGATATTATTTCTATGTAAGATCAAGAGGAGAGACAAAGAGAAGCATATACAAGGATTTTACAAGACCGACGGCTCCGGAATGGGAAGGCAGCCCAATGCCTAGCATTCCTCACGTTATATCAACTAGCGAAACTCGTCCAATCTCGAGTCGAGGTTAGAGGAACTTCTCATGGTGGTGCTACTGTGAGTTATTCTTTGGGGAATATAGAGGACAAAAGATTATTATGTATTAAATTAGTCAAACCAGGATTGAATACAAAGACGTATCCCTACCAGTATTCAGGTTGAGGAAAATAAATTATAGTATGAAAACACACACATCCAGCATCTCATAAGAATAAGGGCTGCCCTCCAAAGTACCAGATACAAAAGTACTTAGATATCACCCGCCTCTCCCTCTCCATCTGGGCTTCTGAAAGCGCCCTGGCAAATTCAGCAAAGAACTCAGTGCGATATGTTGCGCTTCTTATCTCTCTAATTCTCCGAATAGCCCACTGGCTCTGCTCTCGGTCCATACATTCAATCGCGCACAGAAAGAGGGCACGTAGATATCCAGAATTGAGCTCCTTGCCGTGAGCTACGTCGTTTTCTTCCCAGTCGTCATCTACTATTTCCTTGATGGTCTGTATTGCCTCTCTGGGGCCAGTCCATTTTGTCAATGGATCCCCGAGGACGTGGTCTATCTCAACATACTCTGCAAAACAGGCGGGTTGCATATACGAATAAGACCTATGATAGGATTTGAAATACTCGGCGCCAATTGAGAACGGATTTGTTTGGCTGTTTGACGCTGCATCATTGATCGGCTTTCCCACAAAGCCTGCAGCTGTGTTCTAATCCGGCTTATACTACCGACGACCTCATCCTGGTCGCTCCCAGACTTACGCGAGCGATGATAGTGTGTCTCTTTTGCTATTCTTCCAGAGAGAATCTGCAATTGCAAGTAAAAGTCAAACAGTGGAGCACCCAAGACCTCATGTAATTCAGTCGACACGTCCTGCTCGTGGTCTGGCATCATCTCAAGGAAGGGAAGTGCCCCTTCATAGTTTGGCAACAGCTCGTAGAAAGCTTCTGATAACAGCCCTCCCCCGCCCCCTCGCATGGTGATAGCTTGGATGATCTTGAGCCATGCATTCAGACGCTTGGATAACGGTGAATGTGAAGAAGGGTATTGCACCCATGACTCCAGCCTCTGAAGCAAGATTTGGCTTTGGTCTTCAAAGACAGCGACTGTCTCATCTGTAAAGATGAGCTGAAAGACGCACAGAAGGAATATGGATACTAGAGCTGTGCCGAAATCTTGAGAATCGTCACCCAAGAGTTCGTCAAGCAAGTCCCTGGCACAACGGAAGTGGTCTACAGCTCTTGCCGTGGATAGATTACACTTCATGCTGTGATCTAGCAGGGAGACAGCGGGGATAGCTCGGGTGACAGCTTGACAAGACTTGTAATTGTAGACAATATGGTATTTCGCACGTTGTTAATTGATCCTGTCAAACGATGTGATTCCAGGGCACTCAACAAGGTCGACAAAAGCTGTTGAGGATTGCAGATACTCATATTGCGCTCTTAGAAGATCCATAGTTGTGGTCAACTGGATATCACGCGAAATGAGGCTCGACGGCGGCACAAAGTGAACGTCCGCATTGTGTCTCGATTCCATTCTCGATCCCCAAGGGTACATCCAGTGACCAGTCATCTGGATGACCGAGATTATTTCGACCATCTGTCTCTGGCAAACAGACCGAGTTGGACGTACTGCTTCCGGAATGGTCAGAAGACGGAGTGGCCTGAGGTACAACAATTCCAGCCGGACCAACTGCCACTTGGACCGTTTCTTTGCCTTTGTTAGGCAACGATCGACTGGTATTCGTTACGACTTGTTCCTCGGTTTGTTTCGCCTTGTACACGCAACAGCGCTGTCCTTTTGCGCAGTTACGGCAGGTCGGTTTGGATTCATCACATCGAACCTTTCGAGACCGACAAGTCAGACACCCAGTTCGCAGCCAGCCACGGTATTGCTGCGGCTACTGGATTCCATGTTTTACTGGCATTGCGCTCGATGATTTGAACCATAGATAAGGAAAGACTGGTATAGATGCTAAAATGCCGCATTTCTTCTACGCCATTCCCTGACTAGTATGAGGCAGATGGTTTACACTGCCTAATTGTACTTAGCTTCCATTACAAAGGACTACTGCCGAGTATCTCTAGCCGAACGGCTAAATGCAAAATGGTTGAACGAGAACAAGACTCGTACCAGTGAAACTCAAACGGGGCTTTATGTGATACTCTTAGCGAAGTACTAATAGTATTTATTCTTGTCCTGCTTTGTTTCTGTGCTGTGGCTTCTTCCACTCTCGTTAGTGCCTGAAAATTGTCAAGTCAGAGATTTCATTTCTCCATCAAGATGGGGAACTATGATTTGCAAAATATTTCTATTCTTCCAGTCAACGTTGCAAGGGAGGCTGGCAAAATGATCGCTGCCGCACAACCAACATTGTCAACAACATCTATGAAAAAAAAAAACAGTCAGTATCTCTTTGTATACCTCTCTCAGCTATTTCGCTAACATTCCCCTAGCAGCAGATATCTGGACTGAAACAGACCAGGCTGTGGAGAAGCTCATTCACCAAACGCTTCAAGGACAGTTCCCCACATTCGCCTTCATCGGCGAAGAGACTTCTCAAAATGGAGACACGCTCACTACGAACCAACATTCGTTGTGGATCCAATTGATGGCACGTCTAACTTCGTTCATGGGTTCCCTGCTGTTTGCGTATCTATAGCCCTCGTAATTGATAGACAACCTACCATTGGAGTTGTTTACAGTCCATTCCAGGATGAGCTTTGGACCGCTGTGCGAGGCGGAGGAGCATTCGTCATACAGGGCAGCGGATCACCGGAGAGATTGCCGTTCAGGTCGTCACCTCTAGAGGGTCTGCAAACAGCAAGTATTGGTTTAGAATGGGGCAGCGACCGAGAAGGCCCTAACTTTGATTTGAACCTGAAGGTATTCACAACCTTGGCCAGGACAGTCGCCACAGGAGGGCGCTTTGTGAATTCTCTCCGTCTCATGGGCTCGGCAGCCATCGCGATCTGTCGTGTTGTTGCGGGGCAGCAGGATGCATTCTGGGGATGTGGCTGCTGGCCATGGGACGTAGCAGCTGCTTGGTGTATTTTGCTAGAGGCTGGGGGTGTTATGGTTGATGGACATCCCGGCAACATGAACTCGCCTCTAGACAATAGACGATATCTTGCTGTCAGGCCTTCAATGGGTGGCCAGAGGGAGTTTGTGGAAGACTTCTGGAGGGTGATTGGAGATAGTCCGTCAACCTATGGTCCTGCTTAAGGTTATAATACAATTAAAGAGGGGAAATGAATCAAGATACAAGTTATCCTTTGGTATGGTGTTCTCCGGGCCGATGAACACAGATGGGTCGTGTATATCTTTTCAGTCAAAGGTGTTCTCCACAGAGCCCTTGAAAGCAGTATAGTCAAAAAGACCGTTCCACCATTCGATGGATGCAGAGTTAAAGCAGTCAATCCGGTGCGATACGCCTGGCCAGCAGCGACCTTCAATAATGTCGCCGTCTCTAGTACGGATAGCCAAGTAATTAGCCATAAATTCCGACACAATCTTTTAGCCATTCCTGTTGTTGAAGTCGGTGTCGATGACAACAATCTTGTAGCTAAACGGATCGAGCTACTTCCCCATGCTAATTAGCTCTATAAACATATTCGGCTCTCAAGTAAAACATTTCTTGTCAAACAGATACTCAAAATCTAACTAAATGGCATCGTAAGGACTCCTAAACCTGTTCGTACCGAGACCTACATCCTTGATGTCGTTATGCAATATGTAGTTCCATCGGCGCTGGTGGGAGGCGATTAAGTTATGAGTACTAAGTGCGCGCAGGTTGAGTAGGTGGACAGAGGTAGTTGAGAGAAATCGCTCTGTTCTGTTGCTGTGGCAAAGCGCCACCGTTGGTGCTGGTAAGTGCCAAACCTACCATTCTTGAATCATTGCTACTGCGTATTGATACGGCGTATTGATGAATGAATTGATGAATGGATTGAGTTGATGAATGAATCCCTACAGCGGATTAATATGCAGATGACTACGACAACTATAATTACAACACCCTTCTATACATCCTCATCCACCTTTAAGAGTTGCATCCTTTCTCCAGGGAAACAAAATATGACTACCAATTCCGAATGGAGCTATCAGATACACAACTGACTGAAGTCTGAAGAATCTGTCTCAGCCAATGCTGAAAGGATGATGTTTCGCCGGCATGTCTATGCCTCAGATGAGCGTATGAAATCCTCACAACAAGTAGATACAGCTTCCCCACAACGTATTCTAGACGGTAGTCAACGCGTTTAGGATCATAGCAACACCGCCAGCGGCAGTAATGAAGCAGAATAGCGTCGCTCACACTTCATCAACACTCACCTGACCATTCGGACTGTCTCATGCCCTGTATTTATAACACAGGCGAGCCTTATGACTAAATCTACCTTGAGTACTTCACCGTCAAAGACACAGACAAATACTTCTGTAGCGAATTCGTCTTGAGGGAAGAGGAACATCGCCTTCTGTCACACGAAAACGTGTGGACATAGGATTCAATGGTCTTTAATAAATGGTCCGGCAGTATCGGTACTGCGTAGTAACTTATCCGACACGATCTACGCACTCGGTTATTATTTAATTGCGTTCCGGAGTGTCACCGCCGGTCCAGACGCAGCGGGAACCGGCTTTAGGACGGCCCCACTGCAGGGTCTTTGGTAAAGACAATGATTGGCATAACCTGGTCGTTGGTGGTGTCCGTGGTCACTTGACACTTGACAAACACTGCCAGAAAGGTTGCGGTGGAGAATTTCAATTTTTCACTGCGCTAAATAAGGATAGGTAAGTAGGTTAGGTAGGTTAAAGGAAAATCCTGACTCAGGTAAGGGTTTCTGTCGTAACGGTTAGGATCGTGAGCAACATCCTGCATGTAGATGTAGATGTGTTTGTGTGGTGAATGATCCTGCTCTTAACCATAAGTACGTCAATACTTTGTCTTAATCCTATCTCTGGCTAATGGCAATGCACATTTCCGCGGCTGTCAGCCCCGTCATCTTTTCATCTGACAGGTCCCTTTTAGTGGCAAGCCATAAAACCTCCAGAACTTAAGAGCCAGTAATATAATTCCGCCTATATTGTTTGCCTCCTACTTACATTCTTTAGCATTATAGCTACACTCCATACTCAATATCTCCGCTTTACCTAATATTTAAAATCCGGGGATTGAATTAAGAAATGGCTTAGCAATCATCTACTTGTCTTAGCTTAACTCAATAGCTTCATGTAACATCGAGTTGAAACGCATACATCGACAGGACTGGTCTTATCTTAGACTCGCCCACCAGTCCCACGGTCCCGCTGCAACAACAAATTCATCTCCACGCTCAGGAGAAGACTATCCCGAAGTCTTTATAAGACTTCTGCTTGCCCGATGGTTAGCTTAGATCATCCAAAGTTCCTCTACCCCACCAAAACCAAGGCCAATTCCCCGCATAGCAAATCCTTTGTTTACAACTTCGCCAGGCCATCATCCCTTACGGAACAGTCGCATACTAGGCTATTGGCTTTTTATTTACGCCCTACAATATCGTTCTATCTGACCCCCGACCGACTGCCGCAGGGTTCCTCCGTCACATTCTATGAATCCTCTTTTTTCAAGCACGGCCCGGAGCAACCCAAGCTTCCTACTCCTTTCGAAGTCTTAGCCGGGCCCAATTATATTCAGCACCCACGCGCCGAGGGCATCAAGTTACGCCAGCCAGCTGTGTTCAAAGAGCTCGGACTTGTCGTGAAACACAGCGACAACTCCGACGCGATTGTAAGGGAAGGACAGTGTCTTTGGGCCATTCGCCACTTCTTACCTGAAGTCCCAGTTCCAGAGGCCTTCTGCTGGACGCAGGAAAACAGCGTCACATTCCTCTATATGGAATACATTGATGGGACCACTCTACGTGATCGTTGGGACACTCTAAGCGCTGTCGAAAAGGATGGCGTATGTGAACAGCTTGGGTCGATGGTCACCAAAATGTCTAGTCTACGCCAGGCACCTGATGATCCGTTTATCGGTAGGTACCTCTGCTCATACTTCAAGCACCCTCCAGACCTGACCGGTGCTTAGGTAATATCAATCGCGGGGCCGTAAAAGACATGGTCTATACTGACACAAACTTTCCACCCGCTGGCCCTTTTTCTTCAGCGGCTGAATTTCACGATTGTATGTCGGACATGTTCAAACGGCCAGCCACGGCCAATGGTCCAGATCTTGATCCTGCCAGCATTACAGACCCTTACTGAGAGATGCTACCTGACGATTGTCCCATTCACTTCACGCACGCAGATCTCAACTCTGTAAACATAATGTTGTCTAGAGATTCGCCTTGCCGTATACTAGTGATTCTTGACTGGGAACAATCCGGCTAGTACCCCGCTTACTGGGAGTTTTGTAAAGCCGAACTGACTGTTGAAGTCCATTCAGAGTGGCAAACAGTGTATTTGCCCAAGATATTGGATAAGCCAAATTATATCGAAGGCTTCTACGGTTATATCTGCTCATTTGCTCCTTAGTGTAACAAGCATATAATATAAATAATTACCGCTTTATAATCAATATACAAGCAGCTATGCAGTTGCAACTTAACTCCGGAGTACTGGCTAGTCAATTCATAATCCATGCTTGCAGTGACCTTGTATACGGCCGTAGTCCTGGGCATGGAGCTGCATGGTTTCTCTCTTGGCTCCATGCAACATGCACATACACAATGCCACAAAAGGCTGCTTTAAATCGCCAATTTCCAATCCTGAAAGCACTTGTACCAAGGCAGCAACACTCAATCCCTGAGAACAAAGCCTCATAAAACTAGATGTCGGACTCGACCTGTGCATGCGCCACTATCACATTATATTGCATTCGTCAAAATCATGGAGGTTATCATAGTCTAATCCAATCCTTATTGCCCAAACCTCTACTCTTATTTATCAGTAGGATTTGATATCCTAATGATTTTCTGAGCTATCTGCGGCCATCGAAGGATCAGGAAAGAAACGCAGGCCGTTCATATTAGGTACCTAGAGCGAAAGTACCAGAAAGAATAACTGCCCATCCAAGGGCATATACATACACATTCCTACGCTTATCACTATTCCGTCCCCTTACAACAGTCGGTGGAATAAAACAACACACAGAAATGCCTGCATGAACCACCGCGGGCCCAAGCACGTCGAGATTCCCTTCGTACATCACACACCCATCAATAACTACTCCCGTTCAGACGGGCTACATGAAGCTCAATTTTACTTTCGTATGACGCAAGGGCGCTTGGCTAGACATTTATCCACTGTAGCATCTTTATTCATGCATGTCAAGTCACTACTACAGTCTAATACACAAACATAGTCTACCCTTTTTTCAGAGAACCACATATGCAGAACTAACTTACTTTGTCTCTGTATCGATATGACAAGGCGTACAATGTAAGCACTACCAAAAACATAAACTTATGCTTTAACAGTATTAAATATGATGGCTACTAATTTCAGCAGGTATTAACGACTTCTATCTTCTACCACTTGTCCTTAGGGATAGAACAACCGAACTCCTCCTTACTGCTAAGCGTGGGAAATGCAATAAAACACTTGGGATACTGAATGGGCTTGGTGACGCTCAAGTCTTTCTGGGTGGGCACTGAGGGCTTGCCGTTGTTGCACTCATAGTTATTAATGAGTGCGGCGTCGTAGTCATCCACAACCTTCTTCATTGCATCGACTTCGACTGATGTCAAGACTGTGTACTTATTCTTTGGGTTCTGTACGACACGGCGGGTGATTCCAAAGCATACGCATTTGTCGTCATGCCAGATGCATCCAGATAGTTTGTTGGTACAGACATCCTTTGTCATCTTTTGCGTCTTGCCTACTGGATCCGAGGCCTCGGTTCTAAGCAGGTCGCACACAGTGTCGGGACGGCTCGCCATCAGGGAATAATGTCTACCATTGTGGCCGCTCATAAGAGCTCTTGTCTTAGCAAACTCGAGCCATTTCTTATGTGTGGCCTCGACGTAGGCGTTCATGGCCTTAGTAATGAGGGGCTCCGATAGCCAGGCGCCCATCGCAAAGCGGGTAAAGACCCAGTCCTCAGCGGTGAGGTCTCCCCCTTGCATGTTGCTAGGCAACCTACCAGAGAGGACGTCCTCAACGTAGCCGTTGGTAGCGTTGAGCACGGCGCTAAAGACAGTGCCGTAAGCGTTCTCGAGATCGTTCTCGAGATCAGCGGCCGTCACCTTGGGGCTGAAGCTACCACTGTTGGCAGACGCCGATGCGAAGGCACCCGAAAAGAAGGTGAGTGTACCAGCGATTCCAGGAGATGCGGCACCGACACCGGCGCCAGCGGTGAGGATGCCGACAAGCATGTTCAGGATCATGCCACGGTCGTCAGCGGGAGGGTCGCCGTACTCTTTGACAATGTCCTTGATGCCACTCGATAACTGTTGGATGCTGAAATTGACGCTTTTGGCCCAGATCTTGTGGAAGGCGCTGAACATGTTGGCGATCTGCACATGCACGTAGAAGGCCATGGGCGGCGTGTAGGTAGTGCAGGGCGTAGTGCCAGGACCCGTGCACGTTGTCGATCCGAGATCCTTGCAGTCAAAGGTCGAGCTGCCCTGCTTGCCGCCGGCGATGACGTCCTTGAAGAACTTGTCGGTCCATTTCTCGGCACCGTTCTTGAAGAGCCACTCTCGGAACCAGTAGGCCGCACCACTGCTGAACCACGTCAGAGACACCTCGCTGGCCTCCTCTTGGTCGAACTTGTACTTGCAGATGTCGTCCTTGAGGTCTTGGGGCCAGTCAGTGCCCTTGTCGCCTGTTTTACCCGCTTGGGTGCCCTTCTTCTTGAGGTCGATGATGGTCGTATCGCCGTCACCATCACCGCCGTTCTTGCACGCGCCGCTCTGGCATCCATCGCCACAGTGGCCGTCAGAGCTACCGCACCAGCCTCCAGCCGAGCAGCAGTCGCCGTAGCTAGTTCCCTTGCATGTAGCTCCGAGGAAGCCAGCGCCGCATCGGCCGTTGGTTGACTTACCATTCTTGACACACTTGCCACTGACGCAGCCAGTGCCGCAGTGAAGCTCCGAGGATCCACAGCTGCCATACTCGGAGCAGCAGTCGCCGTAGCTAGTGCCTTCGCAGATGGCGCCCTTGTTCTTGGGTCCGCATTTACCGTCCTTTGACTTCTCAGGCTCCAAGTCTCCGCTGTTGCTTGCCGTGCCGGGCTCAAAGTCGACGCTCCAGGCCATCAGACCGCCAAAGCAGTAGTTGTTGGCGAACTCGCGCTTCAGCTCAATTGTCTCCTCGTCGTCGTAGCCGATCCACTGGTCGTCAAAGACGAGCTCCTTCATGGCTGAGTCCTTGAGAAGGCGAGTCTTGGCCCCATTCTTGACCTTGTCTTGGATCTCCAGCAGAGACATGACGCCCGCGCTATTGGTGCACTTGGCTGGGTTGCTAGGCCCGGAAAACGGACAACCGAGAGTGTTGCACGAGGGATTGGTCACGGTGTATCCGCGTCCATACCACGCGACGCCAAAAACAATCTTGTTGAAATCAACGCCTGCATAAGCTAACGGAATGGTGTTGTTTGCGATCTCGCGAATGTCAGCTTGGCCTCGGATAATAGGATCCAAAGTCTTGACATCGGCATCCCAGAACCCGTGCAAGTCATAAGCCATGAATCCAAAGTGATCTACATATGGCTCCAGTCCTGCGACATCGAAATATCGCAGGTACCAGTAGTCAGGAGCCAGAGTCAGACTGATGCCGTACTTGTTGCCCCATGCGGTCTTCATGTCCTTGAGCAGGAGGACAAAGTTGGCGATATCGGCACGACTTCCTCCGCGCTTCGGTTCGCCGGGATACTCCCAGTCAAGGTCGATGCCCTGGAACCCGTACTTGTCCATGAAAGCAGCGGCTGACTTGATAAAGGCGGCGCGGTGCCCAGCATCGGCACAGAGGTTGGCCCACGTCTTATGAGTTGGCTTGTCTTCGTCACTAAAGTCGTAGCCGCCCACGGCCACCCAGGTCTGCAGGCTTTTGCCCTTGCCCTTGAGCGCAGTAAAGTCGCGGACGTTATCCTCATCCTCGGAATCAGAAAGCTTAACAGCATACGAGCTGGGGTCGATGGTCGCAAAGGCCCAGTACAAGTGCGTGTAGCTGTCTGTCTTGATATCCTTGGGGTAGACCTTGTTGCACGCGCGGTTGCGCATATTGTTGGCCTGGTAGTAGCCGATCATACGCTTGTCGGCGGTGCCAGAGCCCTTGCCGCATGTCCTTGGCTTGATCATAGAGCAGCTGCCGTAGCCTTGCTGGCAGAGAGACCACTTGTTGGGGCCTACGCAGTGGGTTTCTGTAGTACCGCACCAGCCGCCAGAGCTACAGCAAAGGTTGAGGCCACATGGGATATCGCCGCCCTCGGACAGTTCACCGCACATGGCTGTAGCATCACAGTTGCTCTGGCAGCCTGTGTCACAGAAGCCCTTGCCGTAGCCACAGACACCATCGACCGAACAGCAACTACAGATGTCCCTTTTTAGCAACTGACAATTTGTCAATGGAATATGATCGATAGAACTGACCTCTTGTCGGCGCACTCGCCGTTGGGGCAGAGCAGCGCACCCTCACCAGGGGGCTCACTGGCACGCTTACCGAAGAGCGGCTCTGGAGATAGGCTTCGACTCATCAGGTTGCTCGTCGTGTCATTCTCGGGTGACCGCATGTCTAGCCATCGCGACAAGACATCAGGTCCGGTCAGGGCTGGATTCTGATGTGTAATACTGGCAGAGACCAGTGAGGCCAAAAGGCCACACCTGAATATACTCTGCATTCTGCTTGGATTGGTCGATAAAGCTGAAGACTTGAACTGTTTGCTACTCGAGCTATCGCATTCTTATTTATGTATTCCATCTGGGGCCCAAAGATGAAATTAACTAGGCTTAATTCGTATTTCCTCCGAAGAAAGAAAAACAGAGCGGACCCTTCCATCAGGCTTAGACAGAGAGAGGATGCGCTACTACATCGATTGTACAAGCTTACTATGGCATGGTTGAACTCTACCACGCAGCAGAGAATAGCTCATAGGGCTTCACTAAAACCCTTCAAGTACCGCGGGCGTAGATCACATGTTCAGGTCCAAACCGCACTAAGAGCGGCTGAGCCGTTTTGTTAAAATGTCCGATTGTCCGGGTGGCGCCGAGAGTGGACAGCGCTATGTTTGAACCTTATATCTAACTGGCTACATCGCAATGATCTCTAAATAGAGCCGTGCTGTGGATCTGTTGCCTGCCAAGTTTTAATCTTATAAAATCACTTGGCAGACATGCCGTTTTCCGGGAACCACAAGGTTCCTCATTAGTGTCCCAAAAACCGTTTTCATAGGCCATCGATACTCCACAATAAAGACCCCATACTACGCACTACCTAAGAACAGAGATTGAACCCAGCTGCAGGAACACTTCGGCATGGTTCCTGACTAGAGACTGGCCTGTTCTTTGGTTTAGTCCGGCCTGAAGTGCCCTTGTACATAATTTCTCGTATGTGTCTACCAATAGAATACCATTCTATCCGACGTGAAATCCTACAATCCCTAAACAGCTTAAGTATTTTAATGGATTGCATTCCCTGCACCAGCTAATCTCAATATTATTAAGCGTCTCTGTCGGTCTTTTTTATTGGTCTGATCAAAAGAACTCCGAAATCCTCTACTAATAGACACAGCCTCACTGAACAAGTAGTGACGTCGCTAAAGTCCTCTGCGCTGTATAGGCCAATCCTTTTCTAATGCCAATTGGATGAAACTGATATAAACTAGCTGCGAAGCTACGAGACAACCATAGCTCAGCAACGGTAGTGTTACAAGGTCTGGTAGTGTTCTCGGCGAGATAGGTTCTATTTCCAGTAGTCCAGGCTAGATTTCTAAAGACCGTAAAGTTCAATGAACAGTCTCTTAGACAGAGAAAAAAGTGCCGATTAGAAAACAACCTGGGTCAGTGCGAAAGCTTTAAACGGTTGCTGGAAGAACTTCACCACCTAGCGGCGATTTCTATCATAGTCGACTACCCGTACATGCTCAAAGCTACCTTGGATGCTAGGTGAATTCTTCCCCAAGAAGACCGATGCCAATATTGGCCAAGTTCACCAACTCCGGCTACCCGGTAGGGCTAAGAGATTTGAACAACTGAGATTTCACAATACCGAGGAGAACTAAGAAGCGGGCGATGCTGGTTGTTACAGAAGGATGCGTTGTCTCAATGCACGGCGTAGGGGTTCAATGGCATTTGTCAAGCGTGTAAGATACAGACATTGGCAAAGTGAGTGCGCCCAACCTCAAAGAGGTTGTCTTGGGTATAGCCTCCACCGAGCTTTCGTGGACTCACGTTGCATTCGAGCCAAATTCATCAGCTCGAGTCCGAAAGTAAGCCAGATTCTGTCCTTACACAGTCAATCGAAATCATCAAGGATGTATCCAAGGTATCTGAAAGTAATTCGCCCCTTTCACACTGGACTGTCATGTTGACGTATCCGCACAATGTAACTATATCCTACTTCTTCAACCACCAAGTAACCAAGTTCTATGTCACGATACGAACTATCAGCCACTGCAACATGCTTCACCGCCTTTACTACGACACGCTTAGTTAGGCAATGCTATTAGTGGACTGACTGGCACCTCATGTCATTGTTCCAGTACCTGTTGGTGAGATGTATGTTGAAGGACAGACATAAGTTAGCTGGTATACTAGGTCAGCTCCCTAGTCAGTGTCGTAGACATTATCTGGAAGGGTAAGGCCATGATTTCGGCCTTTTATTCGTTATAGAACCCCGATCTTGGATGCATCCGGGCGGATAATGCGACTTTAGCCGTTTATGTAGGTTGTTCCTGCGAGAGCGCCTGGAGGGTGTCTCATTGGAGTTGATTATCGCAATCACCATCGGAAAAGGTGGGGTTGAAAACGCGCCAAGGCGCAAAGGCAGGGAACTTAGGCGCAGAAAATGAACACCAAGGGCGCGTTCCATAATGGGGGAATGAGTGATGGGGATAGCTGCGACTTGAAAGATGGAGTATTGGTAGAGAGAGGAAAACATCGTAAGGTGGCGGGCGGCGCGGATTGATGGTAGTTGTGTGGTCAGCTACGCGCCATCAAGCCCTGGGGCCGATTTGTGCTGAGTAGCCTTTATGCAGTTCCAGCTTGCGTGGGCGCTCGCGACGGGCTTGTTCGTGGATGTTGGACTCGCCAAGCTGAGAGGTGAATCGTCACGAAGGTGCAGGCTAAGAGTCTCCGCGTTGCGTCGATATGCATTGTCAGCCGTTGGCTATCGACATTGGTGTAGGTTGTATCGAGTCCCGGGTCTTTATGCTCTTTCTTGGTCTGACAGCATCCAATGCATCACGCTTGCGCTTCGCTCCTTGCTCTATCGCCGTAACCTGAGGTTTGACAGCACATAATTTATACTTGTCGCCGACTAACTGCGCTATAATCCGTTCGGCGAGGCTCGAATATGGTTCGAAGGGGACTCGAATGTGCTGTATCGTCGGCCACGTAACCTGGTCCTCATCGAGTGTCGGGCGGTCCAGTGCCTGGAGGAGCATATACGGAATATCGGCTTGGAAAATGTGCGCCTTTGTTGTGTCAGACTTATTTGTTACCAGTAACCGTGCCTACAGAACTAATTGTTAGCAAGGAAAGACATGAGACTGGGGCAGGATCGACATACATTGAAGGTTTGTGGTTGAGGTGACTGGCGCTTTTGCCATTGGAGTTGAGCCAAGGATAGCAGTATGCAGACCAAGTACGGATCCTCAAACCACAGGGGAGCAGTGGCATTACGCAATCTGCGCTGATAGATCCTCAACACAGGAGAGTTTTATCGACTGGTGATAGGATGCGGTCTGGGGGTCAGGGCCTGCTTCCGCCCCAGAATGAGGTTGTTGTAGTGATAGTGTCCGACAATTGGACGCTGTTTGAGCATGGTTCGCGGTCTCATCTGGAAGACCCGGCAGTTTGGCAAATGCACACGGTGCCGGGCGTAGAGGAAACAAGGTGACCCGCTGACCTTTTCCAACAGGCTATCATGATGACCGAGCAAATGGCCGACGGAAAGCGACTTGACAATTGAAGAGCGGTTCTTGGATAGCTTTTGGGAATGTAGTGCAAGGTCTGGGTCGTTGTAGCGAGGTTTTGAGGGAGATGCAGAGGCGGCAGGGGCAGCAGAGTCGAGGTGCTGGAAGAGGCAGTGCAGGAGATGAAGGTGCTGTGGAGTCCAGAATAAAGGATGCACGGCGAACCACGGGTTATCGATGCTCAGTCTGTGCAGAGATGAAGAATTTGGCATCGGCGGTTGCATGTCCATCGATGACGTGGGAGATGCCATGTCATGTCATGGTGTTGTTGGTTGGTAACGCGACTCGACGAAGGGATGTCAAGCGGACCTCGGAATCGCGGTCCCATTATCTATACCTTCTATATTATCATACCTGTCTAAAGACTTCGGGTAGCGCAGAATCGAAGTCTAGTAGTGTCTGAATGTGTGTCTAGATAATAGAAAATAATTTATTTAAATATTAGAATCGTGTATCTTGCAAAGTAAGGGTAAACTTGGGCGAATTTCCATCTTGTTTCCCTCCTCGGCTACCCTAAGCCTCATCGCTCTGCAAAACATCGTCGATCATTTTAGCCAGCTCTTATGTTCGACAGGCCGAAACTGCTGACGCGACACTCAAGTTGGGTACGGAGTAGGTGGGACAGGCATGCGAAAGAGAGCTTTGGTTTCCCTGGAAGATAACCATAATCAATCCCTGAAGCAACACTGACCTAGGCAGAGACAGCGCAGGGAGGGCATCAACTTGGTAACTAAACGTTAGCCTCAGTTATCGGTTCATCTTGAGCAACCCAATAATACACTTGTTTCGCATAAATACATAGAATCCAAGGTACCTAGACAAGCGCCTAAATTGGACAACTAATTACATCTCCACCAGCTTCCTACCCAGTCACAGACAGACTGACTTGGCTTGACTTGACTTGCGTCGTCCTGACTTCTTTTTCCCTTTCTTAACATCAGCAATCTCCGCTTTCCAATCTCCCGAGAACCCCCTCCCGTACCTCTGCACCTCTCCCTGCTCCTCATCTTCAGCCTTTCCGAATCCCCTCGCAAATGCTTTCCCCGTCGCTTCGCACATTTGATCATGCGGCCAAGGGTACAACTCGCTGTAAAAAAACGCCGGACTTGTCCAACGTGATACTTCATTGATAACGAACCGACTATTTCTGTTCTCTTCAGATATTCTAATGTCTATTCTCACACTGATCTTGAGTATTGCAAGTTCAGCGAAATATATGGCTAGAGACTCTAGTGCCAGAAGAGACAGAACTCCTTGAGTTCCTCGACCTTGGCTTTTTTGCTCCTTTTTGTTCTTAAGCCACTTAAATTGATGTTCAGGCCTGAACTTCTGGGCGAGACCATCTGTCACGGAGGACTTATCGCGTAGGCTGGGGAAGACAATATTTTCATCATCGACTTTGTTGCCGGCCATCAAAACTCGAACTTCTCTCCAGTGCAGAGTATCGACCTTTTCCTGGTGGAGCCAATCGCGCCTGGGCAATGGTAAGCGAAGCTCATAGTTCCCACTGGTCTCTGTATAAGAGGGATATGCTGGCACTTTAGCGCCATGTATGCAACGAACGAGCTCTCCAGTTTCCCGGTCTGTCTGGGCCAAGTCACGCATGTGAAATGCGGAACAGCTGAACGTGCCTTTGGAAATAGTGGTCTTTCAGTCCGCAAGCTGACACTTGCCGTGGCCAAAATAGGTCTTGAGTTGGGAGGCATTGTTGAAAGGAGCGTCTTTTTCAATCGCATCGAGCGCCCTTAAGTCGGGTATCTTAGCCAGAGCGCTTGTTGCCTCATATCGAGATGGGTACACTTCGCACGAGCCGCCATGGAAGTGGCAGGCTTCTTCAAGTAGGTTGAGAACTGCAGTGAGCTTTGCTTCCTGCTGCTAGATGCTGGTGTCCACGGGCAGTAAAAGTATCATACTTTTGTGCTCGTCGTTGGCTACAAGATCGCGAACATGACCTTCTGCCTTTTCCATCGCCACATCGTCCTAGGAACGGATAGCCAAGTTGATCCGTCTTGTCGCTCTTCCAAAGATTGTGGTAAGAATCCTGTTCCAAGCCATTCCTCGATGCTCTCCCAACACTCAGCATCAAACGGCTCCATTGCCTCACTGCACGTTCTTTTCCCGCTGGGGTAGATATTCACCGCGAGATGATCGCCCTAATTCTGGCGATCGGCGTATGGCCTTGCTGCAATGTATACGACCATCGTGCTGGGTTTGGTGTATATGTTCTCCTCTTCTTCTGTGTCGAGATTGTCTTGAGTAGGTCTTACCACATCATGCCTCTGGTGTTGGACTGATAGCGATGAGAAATGAAGCGATTCCCGTTCATCTTCAAAAGATGGCAAGGGACCTTCCGTCATATCCTCGAAGGTCGCTGGCTTGGCCCTCTTTATTAACGGTCTTGAGCTTGGCCCTGCGGCGTCGTTGAAGTTTATGGATAGGGCAGCTGACAAGCTCGGGACGGACATATCATCAATTGGAAGAAAGACATCGTCAGCAAAAGAATCCTCGTTTGCGCGAGATAAGCTAGGAGTGATTGATGTATCGGGCTGTTTGCCTTGTGTTATGGATGAAAGTGATGACGTTCTATGACTTGGAGACTGCGACTCGGATATCATGATGGTCTCGTATACTTTCGTCGCAACGTTTGGCTCCCATTTCTTGTTCTTGGTACTGTCGCGAGCGGATTCAAGGGGCTCCCGAATTTGATCTTAGTGTTCAAGGTCTGATAGTTCCGTCGTGGATCTTCTTTACCACCCTAGTTCTGTCTACTAATTTAAGCTGTCAGCCACGAGCCTCAAAGGACGTTCCATTTCACTATTACTGCCAGGGATACATACTTCACCTTTGTCCTGCAGCAACAACAAAGGCCCCCCCTGGGCGCTTGCTACTGGAATCAATGACGGTTCCAGTGTTAGTGCAGCGAGCCATGGCATGACCTCCAACGCTGAAGTACTTAAAGTGATGCTTTGCATAATTAATTCAGTCAAGGAGCTCCTATGTATCGCAGTATAGACTCGATCTCACGTATATGTCAAGATTTCTCGCGTCTATTTAAACGCTCATCCACTCTCCGTCAAATGTCAGAAGGCATGGTTCGTCATTGCCTCGGGCTAGTCAGTATCCCCAGCGACGCTCGATAATATCTCATTAGGAACTGGAATGAGCTCCAATCGCTCGTCAAAGGTCATCTATTCGATGTAGCTCAAACTGATGTTGAAGGACTCCTCCAGCTCCGCTATTCGTCCACGCTTCTAGGTTGCCGATCAGAAGCTTCATTACTCCGAGCTGAGCATTGAAGTCGAAAGGGGGCTCATTGACAGGAGTCGCATCAAGCGGCTAGGTCCCCGGTGGCCGATGTGACGGAGAATAATGCTGAGTGTAGCTGTAGAAGAGTTGCTTTCCGTCTTGCGATATCATAGAAAGTTTTGTCCAAGATCATAGATCCTTCCACCTTGGGCTCAACAAGTCTTTGAAACGACGCCAAGTTCAGCTTGTAGAATAGGCAATCATCCTTAACCTGTCGGCGTATATTTGAGCGCACGCTTGGAGTGGAGTGGGATAGAAACCGCTTACCATGGCTGAATTGAGACAACTCCTCCAGTGGGGAGGCATGCAGGCGATGATGGACTGGTAGACACTTTGAACATCTGCCTCATCAGTGGCGTCCGTTTTCATGACCATGACCTGGGAATCGGAGAGATGTCCCGACACGCCTGGAGCCACGAGTCCGAGACTTTGGGTGAACGACTGGCCAGCACGATATGGCTGGCGTAAGAACGGACCATCCATGGCACAAGGGAGCGTCTAAGATCACCCGTCAGACCGACCATCAAGTGTGGTTTGGCTGTTCTTCTAGTGAAATCCCTAATATCTATAGATTGTATTTAGTAATTATCTCCTAGAGTGTTAAGATCGCCAGATCTTGTGACGCCTTCGATAGGTTTGGCCAAGTTTTGACAAGCTTCTTTGATGTTGACGTAAAGATTGACACGACAGCCATTAGTCGGAATATCGTCCAGGCGCCCAGTAAAGCCTTGACAATGCGATGTGTGAGTAAGTCGTCTTTAACGCTTGTCAACCCAGGTACATAGACAAATGCACCAACCTACCCAGCTATCGACTTCCACGTACAGTGTCTGGTTGTCACACTGAATACGGGGATGATAGTGGCACCCTCCTCGAGACTGATACGCTCACACTGGACGTCAACTTTGTGTTTGCCCAACTTGCACATCCACTAGTAAGAGCGATGCAGGACCACGCAGCGTAAAATTTATTCAAATGATGCACGAATGAAGGTGCTCGATGCAATTCATACAAGAAACTGTGACTCATCCCCAGTTGTCCAAGAACAAGCTGAAGAGGCGCACTCTTCGCTTAAGTGGATATTTCGATTGTTGGGGGAGATGGCAGTAATCTTTTATCCAAAAGTTGTTTGGCCGAAGTCAAAGTACCCTGTTGTCTGAACAGAAAATAACATTGGTAGACAAACGGAACGGGATATAGTGATGACATTGACCGCTGGGATGTCATCGTGGCGTTCTTGAGCAGCGTAAAAGGCTCCGACCCTTGCTATTTTTAATCTGTGCTTATATCCTGTCAAGATAAGCTTTACAATACCTCTATTGTGGCTATTCAAGCGACCATTGAGCTCTGTAAATAGCCGTGTGCAAAGGACAAGAAGTTTGCCCTGAGACAAAACTTGAAGTGGTTCTTGTTTCCAGAGCTTAGCGGTCTTATCCCTGCTTCACGTCCACGATGCTATCAGGTTAGTGATGTACTGACTCGTAGTATGGTGAGTGACAGGATCGGACAGTGAATCTTCAATAATGAGGAAGTGGGGATTGGGAGAGGCGTTTTAGGTAGGATGGATCGGCCACGACTGACCATCATGCTCATGAAAGGATTTTCCTGCCTCCTCCCTTGAGTTACCCAAAGGACTCTGTTTTCGTCTTCGAGCAATAACTTCATGCCGTCGAGGGCTTTTACGGTTAGATATCTTGGTATTTTATCCTGTAGATCGACGAGACAGACAAAGGCTATATCTGTGAGTAGCCCGAGGGACCGAATGTAACCTACGCCATCAACCACAGTTACTTTTACAAGAGCCCTAACTGTATCACGCTTGACGGCGTCGATAATTCTGGGTACTTGCGGGTTATGCTCCCCAATTATGATCGTATCGCCTAGTCGTGTACCATTGGCAAATCGGGATTCAAGAGGTTCGGTCGAGTCATCGTCGGCTAAGGAAAGTTGCGGTGTTTGAACAATTAGAGAGTATCAACTCGAACGCGATATTCGAGAACCAAACTTGGTCATGTGTTGTGTATTTCAGCTC
Source organism: Fusarium pseudocircinatum (assembly GCA_013396035.1). Lineage (NCBI taxonomy): Eukaryota > Fungi > Ascomycota > Sordariomycetes > Hypocreales > Nectriaceae > Fusarium > Fusarium pseudocircinatum. Next base: position 36,997 of record JAAOAS010000359.1, read on the forward strand.
CAGGGCCTCCAGGTCAAAGCTACAGCAACTGGTATGCGTTGGAAGCTATAGACCCCACAGACGACCGTGTCCAATTGAAACAAATGCCAATAATGCGCCGTAAAATCCAAGGCCATGAAGCATTGGAGTAAGCAACGAGCGCTAATGGCGAGGATCCGTCTCAGATTTTGAGGTAGAGACGAAACATGGCGTTGCTGAGGAATGGCCTGTCCCAGTAAAGCCCAAACTTTCCCATTCCCGAGTAGAATACCGACGGCAGAGCGTGGCGTATATTAACCTTCTCACGAGCTTCGAAATTATCGTCTTTGGCAAAGTACCTGAGAAGGACTTCTCCAGAGTAAACGTGGAATGGACCCTTGTCATGATTGTTCGATGTAGAGATGTCGAATGTGGCTTTGGTACAAGATCAGTCTTGTCTCCTTGAACTGATAGAGATAAGTACATCTGGTCCCTATGTCTCTTCAGGTTCAGCGATTACAGCTCGATGAATGCAAATATCATGAAGCTCAATTCCAGTAGTCATCCTATCTCTTGGGTCGAGACTACCTGCAGCCTCCAGAGAAAGGGACACGTAGGAAACGCTGGAAACAACAACCTGCCTTAAATAAGATGTCCTTTCAGCGACTGAATTTCTTTCAGTGTCTATGTGTTCTTCCATCGCAGCTCTATCGCGTGACTTTGAGGAGAATTCTATGATCCAATGGGTAACCTGGCAGCCAGTCCAGCACTTTTATCTCGAACCGATCCCATCCAAAGTTTTGCCACAGATAGGCCAGGCACGATGGAGAGGCTTCTCCATCGTGCTTGAAGAGCTCTAAGACCGCCTTTGTCCACGGCGACATGCGTGTGAGTCCGAGGTTACGGGCCCATGAAGACGGAATGTGGGCCAACCTCCAATACTGCCTTGAGAGTACGTATTTCTAATACGTGGCCAAGGGCTTGGAAGAATAAGATTGGTTTGTGTAGCGTCTCTGCCCAATTGAATCCCTTTAGGTCATCCGCGAATGGTCGAGGCTGTTGGCCTGTTCCGACTGATAAGACCCATAACACGTCGTTAAGCTCGTGTACTTGAAAGGCGCAGTTATTTTTGGTTGATCGACCCCACAGCTGATGCTTACATCACGTGCCTCATACGTCAGTCTATTTCCATAGCTACGCTATCACACATTGTTGGCCGTGTGCTTGCAGCAGACGCGCCTGTACCTCTCCTCTCCAGTTCTTTGTATAGTTGTGAGACGATCTTCGACTTGGCTGTCCTGACTTGTGCACGAGGCACTGTGACTCGGACACAGGAAAAGATGAACCACCGTTCCATAGTCTGGATTAATTGATGAACATCTTCGACTGAAAAGTAATTCCATTGAACTTCGATGATATATCGCACGGTCGAAGGAACGCTTGGCGATGGCTCCCAAAATTGGAAAAGGTGTGGTTCCCAGCTCTTAGAAGGCGGTATAAGTTTACCAGTCAGACATTCTTCTTCCCATGTATCATAGCTTCGAAACCATTCAGAGAAGACTGTGGACATATAGCCACGAGACAGATTTATACCAGGATTTTCAAGCTGAATAACAAGTTCTGTGTCTTGGAAAGTTTTGAGTCGCTGAGGTCCAGGAATGGCGTCTAGGAGCTTCTGCAAAGGACCAAAATCCCAATCTAAAATGATAGCCCGAAGTATTGCTGGCTTAGGGCTGCATTTAATCAGCTTAAGTGAGTTGTCTTGTAAGCCGTGTCTGACAATTAGACTGAATGTGTGGTGCTCTTTTGGAGATAATGATGATAGTAGGAGCTTATATGACTCTTCTGGGAAAAAGAGGCAAGTTGGCATTGCTTTGTGAAAACGAGCTGTAAACTATGTAAGTAAGCAGGATGATAGCTATGGCCTCGAAATAATGTGCTGCAACCCCTCATGATTATGTCATGACATCTAATCCCGCAATTACGTCATGTGTTTCTAACTATAGAAGACGATGGGGCTTAGCGTGCCAAAATTCAATCGGGGTCATAAGCCCATGCTGACAGAGAGGTAAAAGTCCCAGACTCTTGTACAGAAATACTATGTCTTATAGGATATGCGAGTCAGGCTCCTCCCAGGCTTGCGGACCTGGAGGTGTTAGTTGAATTCGTACATATAGTCAAGATAGGCATTTTATTTCGGTATGGATGGAACAATAGACTGTCTGGCGTGTACTTCTCAGACACTAGACCTAGAAAAGAGAAGAATTCCAAAAGGAGCCGGGCCAGCACGCTGTCTGTCAAATTGATCTGTGGTTCGGATAATGCTAACTAAAATCGCCGATCCATAGAATTTTGGCCACGATCAGTCAGCCACGGGAGATGCCATGGGATCCATCGTCGCTATGCTCCTCGTACCAAGCCTTGAGTGTAAGGTTGTCAGCGCTGATTCGACTTTACAACTGATTGATGCTCTACAGCCAGTCACCCGAGCCCATACAGTCGGTCTTGACCAGCATGGTGGTTGTATTCCTGTCAGAATGCTTCCATGATTCTGACCGACACAGTTGTGAAAGTTCCTACCCCTCACCCTCTAGGAAGGCTTGGAGTGAATACAACGGCTCAACAAATCCGCGACCATTTGCAAATTGTCAAGCAATCTAGGTGTTTTAGGTGGTAGAGTCTCGTAATCGCGCCAACATACTTGTATTCTCGTCACTTGAGAGACCTCCAATAGCTAACTCTATCCATTCGATGATATCTGGTGTCACAACCTGGAGCTAGTCTGTGCGTCCTCGTGTGTATTTAGCCATTGTTACCGTCTTCTATACCGGTTCTAACTTGCTATAGAACAGTCGGACTGTAAGGAGGATGCCTAAGAGAACCGTAGCCTTGGAGCGTAAGCTATTTGAGCCTAGAAACACGTAATTAAGATTTGCGTGGTTTTAGTGGAAATCCGAAATACTTAGGTATCGGTGCATATTATGCAGTTTCTGCTCTTGAATGCTAGTAGTCAAACTTTAGCTCTTGAAGACTTGCAAGAACATGGTCGGACCCTTTTTATGGCTTTCGAGTAAAATATTGATGTGATCCCCTGTGTGATACAAGGTCTGGTCCGTGACAGCTTTATGCAGCTGTTAGATGCTGACACTATCAAGCGTTGAATTGAGGCGGATGGTAGAAGATATTCCATTTCTAGCAACGGGAAATTGTAACGTCCTGTCCAACCAGCGGTTATCTATACGCGAATCGTTGAGTAGCAATTTAGTCGTTCTCTGGCTGAGGTCTATCAGGGTACCCCCATCCAGACATATGATGAAGGCACAGGATTGGATAGCTTCAGTAGGTGCTGCGCTGTTTGTGAAATTTTCTAATGAGCTCTTCTACTGTGCCCGTTTATCTCCGGTATGCGAGGTAAGCACCGACAATGCAGAAATACCGTCCTCTGATCACCTTATAGTATCCTCGAAGAGCGATCCAAGTGAAGGAGATCTATTATCATGATGAACAGTAGCTAGGAAGAGGTGAGCTCTCCTAATAATCATAACATTATTGCTAGCTTGATATCTAGTCATAGAAGCGAGCTTCTGTCTTGGCTCCTGAGAAGAGTGGGAAAGCGACTGCAGGATTTATATGTATAACGGTAATCCTTTTATGGCATTTTGCTGTAAATTGCCTCTCTTAAACTGGACCTTGAAGTCCTATGCGGAGCGAGTGATGATTACAGTCCGTTCTGCTTACGCATTCTTGGGAGCCTAGTCTTCTAGGTACCCGAGGTAGGAGACTGTATGGTCTTGAAGTGGCTCACGTCGCTCGGGATGGAGAACTCTTTTATAGAACTGCAGCTGAGCACCATTACCTGTGAGCTTGGAGATAATAGTGTCCCTGATGCTTCTTTCGATGTCTTGTAGCATAGCCGCGGCTCTTAAGGTCTCATGGAGTTCTGCTTTTATACAAATGCCCTTCTGAGACTCAATAAACCTATGAAAGGCAGCATCGATATCCGGAGCAGGTATACGCGGTAACGGTGCCTAAAGTGTTTCCGGTTTCGCAGTCGGCGGCAAACTCAGTGCCAGCAATATCGATGGTCAGATCAAATTGTGCAGGGGGGCAACCCTAGGCTAGGCTCCGGTAGTTGATAAGACTCCATTTACACTCCGTAGCCGCATCCACGGAATGGGCCTACGGCTGGATGAGCCCTTGCTGGAAAGTTTAGCAGTGACAAGAACCCAATGGGAGGCCACCTTTGTTTCCAGTAACGGGAAGTCTTTACTCCTCGTTGTTTCTGATATAGATACACCGACCTCAAATTCCCGGTTGATCCAATTTCGAAGCTTAATGATGATCAATGAGTCAAAGTAGAGGTAGAAAATAAAGGAATTTAAAAGAACCTCAGTTAAGTCTGCCTTTTTCTGCTCAACAAGATTGGCCACCTTTTCTCCAATGTAAAGGGCCATCAAGTGAGAGATTTTGTCAAGGTCTTGTGTCTCGTCGATGACATTCTTAAAAGGTTTCTAGGTGCCATAGTCTTTCTCGATCGTTTTATTATCATATAGCTCTCGTATGTAAGTAAGGATAGGTGAGTGAGAAGTACCATTAGCTGCTGTAGTTTAAAAGAAGGACTTAGGTGAATCTAATAACAGCCTGTCTACAGCCTGGTCCTATTCTTGCCTCGGGGCTAATTGCATCACGGAATAATCTCAGCAGCTCTTCTCTTTGGGTGTATTAGACGTGAGACCTTGCCGACGCAAGGTGTGAATGCGAGTTTGACTGTCCGCAGTTGCGTCTGCTCCCTCCATCGCGCCGACGTTGAGAGACATGTAATGACAAGCATTATTGGCGTTAAACTACGCTAGAGCATCTTGCACGGCGTTTTCAGCATTGCGAACTTCCTGCCATCTATGATGTAGGTTGTTGCGTCAGTTCCTTGATGGCTATGTGGTTGAGAGGGATACTCGGCCGCAAGCGTGCTATCCTGTTAGGCACCTTGATCATGTACATTGGTGCTCTTTCGCAATGTTGTTCTTTTATTCTGGGGCAAATGATGGTCGGGCGCATCATCTCGGGGATTGGGAACGGTATGTGATGATCTGTGCTCGTGATACTTCACCGTTGAGGACCACATAGGCCTCAATACTAGTACAGCCCCTATATGGCAGGTTGAAATATCAAAGGTTCAGTGGCGAGGTAAACTGGTCATTCTTGAGAATTGCCTGGTTCTCTTGGGCTCCTCTCTCGCTAATTGAATCAACTATGGAATGTTCTTCGCCGGTAGTTCAGTCTCTTGGCGGTTTCCACTGGCCTTTTAATTTGTCTATATTTTTATCATCTTTGCTACTGTTCCGTGGTTACCGCAATCTCCCGGGTTAGTCATGATAGCTTTACCACAGGTGAACACCAACCATCCTAACATTTCGCGATCTCTGCTAGATGACTTGTTACCCACGGTCGCTCTGTTGAAGCAGCTCAGATCATATCGGATCTTGAAGATGAACCTGTGGAGGACAGTTTAGTCCAACTTCAATCGTCTGAGATACAATACAGCGTTACCTACGGGGGGAGAATAGCGTCACCTTTGGCGACATGAACCGAGGGCGTGTCTCAGAGAAGGCCGGCACCAAGACTATCCGTCGACTTTTGTTAGAAGTGATCGGACAGTCTTTTCAACAATTGACTGGCATTAACGTCACCTCTTACTATTTGCCTACAGTCTTGACTAGATCCGTAGGACTGAGCGAAAATCTGGCAAGGTTATTGACTGCTTGCAACACTGTTCAGTATCTCTTCTTCTCTTCGTTGGTATCTTGAAAGTTGAGCAGTGGGGTCTACGAAAGCTAATGATGTACGGTTGTGCTTGCTGTTGCTTCTGCTACATTTTCATCACTTCACTGATCCGGTACAGAGATTCCAGGATATACAAACCAGCAACAGGTAGCTTCCGCATCTATGGCGTTTTTCTTCCTGTATTATGTCTTCTTCAGCGTTGGCATGCAGGGGACAACATGGTGTAAGTGTCCACCTTGATACACTGGAACGGTGATACTGACATGCGTAGTGTACGCCACCGAAATCAACTCGCTTACTATGCGAACAAAGGCGCCGCTTTGGGTTCCGCTGCTAACTGGATCTTCAACTTCGTGGTAGTCGAGATCACGCCCATTGGTATTCAGAATCTAGGCTGGAGATTCTACCTTATCTGGACGGTACTCAACGCTGCTGTTGTTCCCGTTGTCTATGTTTTCTACCCAGAGACTGCTGGAAGGACATTAGAGGATCTGTATGAGTATTTCCGTTCTAACCCTCCTCTTATCCTCTGTCGAGATAAGGAAGCCATCTCCAGCAAGCGTCCTGAGAAATATCGCCTGAGAGAAAAGGAGTTGTTGCAGAAGAAGGATGGAGTCGTAGCACAACATGTCAAGAGAACAAGGCATGATAAGTATCAAGTCTTGGGAGGTCCTTGGATATTCAGAACGTAGACACGTGTATTTCCCCTAATTACGGTGGCATCATGTCTGCTTTGCATTGTTTTTCTGCAACTCGAGACAGATGAGGATACAGTGTGATCACAAATCCCATAGGCTCCCAGGAACTCAGCTCGAGCCGGGCTCGGGTTGAAGCACGATGAACAGAGGTGTCCAGGCGAGAGGGGAAAACTAGCTAGACTGGAACTTCATGTGTGAGCAGTTTCAGCCAGCCGGCCTCAGCTGAAGGGGTGTGTTAGATTGGCGGCTGGGAATTGCTAGATACGCGAGTAGGGTTAGTATCCAATCAAAATAGGATTAATCTTTACACTTGAGCATCAATCTAGTCCTCAGGAGCTTCTCTCTCTGTTGTGTTCTTTTTGGTGTTTTCTGGGCTCTACTTCCGTTATTGCAATAGTATTCTTATATCCAAAAGAGGGGTGAAACCCCTCTTTTAGAGACTGATCAAAGAATCAAGTCAACGATGAATAACATCACAACATTCTGGTCCACACTCGAATACACTCACCCCATCAAATTCGTGCGTATCTAACCGTACTTCTCCCTCTTTGCAGCTGAGTCATCCACCTGGATTGTCAGCCATCGCCTGGTCGGTCCTCTGTCGGTGTCGGCCTCCGACCCAGTCCGAGATTTCTAAGCCAGCTTACAGTTCAACTCGTCATGGGTTATCGCTAGGGCGTCATGCTAAATGGGGCAACCACAGTGGATATTCCCGAGCGGAGTCGAAGCTTAAGTTAAAGCTTGCTGGTACCATTTGGGCATATGCAAACAAGCCTTGTGTTTGGGGCAACTGCCGCTGTGTGCCCGCGCTCAACGTTTGATCATAATTCTCACCCTAGGGGGCGAGACTCGGTCGGACGTTACTCTAACCCCAGCGGCCAAACACCAGGGTGACCTCTACAATAATCTATCAGGCCCATTTTATGGTACTTTTTGACTTAGAGCAATGCAGAATTGCTAGCTTCAAGCCATGCTTCGGTTGTGCACAAACTTGGGCCCACTTGGCCAACCCTATGACAGGCTTCTGAGAGTGGAGGGGTAGGTCCATCTCCTCTTCCGGGATCAGCAAACGAGTCTGAAGAATCTAATAAAAGGTCGAGGTCAGAAAAAGGGGAAAATTATGTATGTAGTGTTGCCGTACTTGAGTATATCAGGCATTGCAGTGCTCCCTATGCTGTTCACCAAATGCGCTTCCTCGGTGCAATCGGCCCTTTCTTATATGACAGACTTCAGGCCACAGAAAGTGGTGAATGGTAGTGGTGCCTTGAGTCACTTGGGTAACGATTGACAAATGTTTCCCCACAACGGAATACCCCCAGACGGCATTTTCCTGGTGGTGCTTACATCGTTCAATGGGGGTTCACATTATTAGCTCAACATCTTCAAACCCCCTTCATCGGCATCGAAAACTTGTGGTAACAAGCCCACCGAGGTGGTTTGTAGGGTTTGTGAGGCTTACTCGGCCAAACCTTGCATGTATCCGCTTGCATAGCCATCCATGGGGGGTTGATTCTCTGGTCTCGGCATTTGATGAAATCCCGAACTGAGCAAATGACACCGGAAGATTACAAAACATTCCTTATTCCCTACCCACCGATGAATATATTTAGCAGGTATAGCTTTCAGTTTATCACCGGCCTGTCCTGCAATCCTCACTCTCGTACGTCTTAGTGATCTATCTTCTGACAGTCTGACTACATCTTTATACACCCAGCACAACAACCTTCTTTTCAAAAATATTCTACAACCATGTCCAAGATTCTGACTGTTTTTGGTGCTACGGGAAACCAAGGTGGCTCCGTCATCCGGGCTGTCCTCGCCGATGCGGTGCTGTCCAAAGATTACAAGATCCGAGGAGTTACTCGCGATGTATCCAAGCCAGCAGCGAAGGCGTTGGTCGAGAAGGGTGTTGATGTAGTTTCTGTATGTTCATGTCCCGTCTCAGACATCCCGTGCCCAATCTGACGCTATTCTTCAGGCCGATATGAACTCAAAGGCATCGCTTGCCGATGCCTTGAAAGGATCCCACACCGTCTTTCTTGTCACGACGCCAGATTTCATGTCTAGCGGTGGAACCCAGGAGCAAACTCACGGCAAGAATGTTGCAGACGTCTCATCTGATGCTGGAGTAAAGCATCTGATCTACTCTTCTCTGCTTCACGTTACTGAGAACACCAACGGACGCCTCAAGCATGTCGTTCACTTCGATGATAAGGCGGAGGTGGAACGTTATATCCGCTCTAAGTCTATTCCGAGTACATTCGTGCTTCCTGGATATTTCATGAGCAATTTTACGGCATTGCAAATGATCAAGAAGGGCGAAGATGGTGTTTACTCGCTCGCCTATCCCGTTGGTGACAAGGCCAAATTTCCACTGGTCGATGCCGAGTCCGACATTGGTAAGTCACAGGACCCCGTCTGCTGCTCGAGCAGACTGAAAGTCTCATGAAGTCTAAGACCAATATTGATCATCTGGGCTCAAGGGAAATTTGTCGCCGCGGCCATTCGTAATCAACCCGAGGTCTTGGGCAAGCAGATCCTCGCCGCAGCTGACTACTATACCCCTACGCGGATCGTCTCCGAATTTCAGGAAGTGACGGGCAAGACGGCGCGTTTCATCCCTATCGATGCAGCTACATACAAGAGCTTCCTTCCCGAACCGTTGGCCGACGAGATGCTTGAGAATCACTTGTTTATCGAAGAACCAGGCTATTACGCTGGACGAGATCTGAGGGAGAGTTTGGACTTGCTCGAAAGTGTCGGACTGAAGCCTACGAGCTGGAAGGATTTCTTGACTGCCAACGAGGCCACGTTTCAGTGAGTTTGGGTTTATGCGCTTTGCATCTATTGCAAGACAAGAACAATCCGAGATTCAAGACTAAGGTCTGGCATGATTGTGGCAGAAGAAATCGCGTATTGAAGTTGAGGTGGATGAAATTAAGAAAGGTGGCCTGCGAAGTGATACACAACGTTAACTTATTGAACCAAGTCTCAGCTCACATATCAATTCCTACCTATCCACTCGTACCTTTGAACTCCTGCAGCATACCGGTACCTCCAGCTCTCTACGGAACCCCAACTTCGTCAGACTGAGTAGATAGTGTAATTTGCCCCCTAAGGCAACAATCATTAGCTATATACGTGGTTGTTCCAAATACAGTTGGCTAAAGCCTTACCTTACTCCGCAATCAAGTCAGACCATCTCTCTCAGCGAGTTTCACTTCTAGCTGCTCACTCAAAGAAAGTGCGATAGGTTGCGTTTCACCAGCTTGCTGTAAAGATCGCTGCAGGAATCTAGCATTAGCGACCTTCGACGCTTCGTCTTGGCCAATTTCCGAATCAGATAACAAGACCAAAGCGACTGTATAAGCAGCGTACTTCAGTATGGGATTTTGTAAGGCCATATTAACATCCTCCATCGATTTGAAGATGTTAACAATGTGCAATGCTGCATTCCCCACATGCCTGCAGTCTCGACTGGCAATATGAGATGAGTTACGTCCATCGCCGCCTTGAACGCTCTGCATCGCGGATTTGCAAAGAGAAAGTATGGTCATCTGTATCAAAACATGTACGAAAACAGACTGTTGACATTTGTGGCCGTGTGGCAGCCGGAAGCTTTCAGGTATAGCAGATTGTAAGAGTATCAGCTCGTTCTCAATAGCCTTATGCAGGCCCCAGTAGGCTTCACCGTGTGTATTGTCGTGCTCGTCATCTTCTGTTTTCCTTGAGCCGGAAAGATAGACAGCACGATGTAAAAGAGATGCTGCTAGTACTCTCAATGCCAAGATCGAACATGTCTGATCTTGGTCATGCAGCACTCGTTGCAGCGTACTTGTTTCCTCTGGACATCCACTCTGGAACGCCTGATCAGAAGCTGGGAGAGAAGCCTGTACCTGTTCAAATAACATGAGAGCCGAAGACTAGTTCGATAAAACGACACAGCTTACCTGCGTACTATCAATGACTGGCGGCAGGCCCGAAGTTGCGAAGAGAAGCCGATCTGAAACATATAAACACCACCAAGTCCTGCGACATTCCTCCAGTACAATCCAGTCGCGAAATGAGCCGAAACCGCGAGGAGGGAGGTTCTCTGTATCGTCATTCTTCCGCTCCCGATGCAGATTTAGCATCTGGGCCATGCGGATACTCCGAGCCAGGCTGACAGCTGCTCGTGAGAAAAGACCCTTGCGCGCCTCGAAGTTTGCCAGTAAGAGCCAAGCTTGGACATGAGCTAGGTCAAAAGAACCTTGACCTTCATCCTACGTTGAACATCAGTTCCGATCAAACTTGGACGTGAGCTTGGAATTTAACTATACATCCATCTCGTCAGCTTCCGCAAATGCCCTAGCCTGTCGGTAGAGTGGCATGGCTAAAGGCTGACAAGTCGATTCATAATCTGCTCCTGTTGCGCAAATAATGCACTGCAGGCACATGGGCGGGTGGTTTGCGTTAGACGACCCAACACATGTTTCGTAGCGCGATCGATGAATCATAGGTGTTGCGTGGTCCATGTTTTCGAAATACAATCTCATCCTAGCCGTCAGAAATTAGATTCCAACATGTGACAGAGACCACGACATAACCGACATTTCGGAAGTCATTGGGGTATCACCAACGATGGCGTCAGTAGCTCCAGCTTCGTTCGACGGTAGAGCATCCTGCCTAGTAGATTCGGCCTGTAAACTGCCAAGAGGCAAAGGGCTTCCAACACCCGGTGTCAAACAAGTCTCAGGTAGTGGCGGTAGCGATTCGTCTCCGACGTGAAGACTTGTTGTCAGACCGGATACGTGGCCAGCCTGTGAGTGGGATCTATCGATTCGAGCCTCCAACAGCGCTGTTCGTACATAGTTCGTCAGCCACAGAAAGATCAAATGCTCCCTTCCCTGCCCGAAACAGTGGAATGCTTACTCAATTTGGCTTCGAGATCGCGAACTTGTTTACGCTTGCCTGTTGTTGTTTTCCTCTTGTCGGGGTAGCTACAATCGTATCCTTGCCTGGAACATCGGCGGCATTTGGGTAGGGCACGATCGCAGCTTTGTTTCTTGTCTCTGCATGGAAGACAGGAGAAGCGTGGTGTCATATTGACGGGCATTACCTCGATTCAGCAGATTGGGAAAGAAGCTAAAATCTTGATAAGATTGGATGACTTGTAGGTGATTCACAAATGCCAGCTTGTCAATTTTGCCACCGCCATGGCACGTGAGTGGCTAGACACGCACAATCGACCCTTGGCTCTACAGCAAACCAAGCTACCTAGGCACTTTAGCTTTTACGCCTTAAAGTCAAATGTTATCGTATTAGCGCAACCCCAAACATGATCATGCCCGTGGTCCATTTATTAACCCGTCTATCATATGATCATACGCATAAGTCGATTCGGGATCGAAAGCTGGGTTCCAGAGAATAGCACGTCGTGTTACCGGGTAAGAGTGGCTCAGGGCTAACGTGTGGCCTCCAGACAATCGAAATTAGACCCTCATCAAAGGGTGAAATCCGGCAAAGCGACAAAATTAAGTCAAACACTCTACGGATAGAACTGCACTAATCCTGAGATTATCAACTCATGAGAAAAAGCAACAACCGACAGCGCATGACGACTCTACTGTATGACAGGCGCAAAGAGTATAAGTATGAGAGCCCTTGTCAAAGCGGTAATAGAGAATAATTCAATGGCACCTAGAGAGTCGAGGTTTGTAACGCCAAAGGACTATGAAACAATCCTATAACCATTATACATAAGAATCGGGTGAAAGCTGGAAGGAGCAGTAATATTAGGGAAGAAATGAAGTCGCAAGGTGTTTGCATAGTCGAAGGTGAGCCGTGGGCAACACCGACTATGGGCGCTTCACGTATACACTTCCTTCCAGCCAAGTGCCTAGCGTTTTAAGCTCTGGATGCATGCACCGCAATTCTTCGATATTGGCACCATACCCTTCTCTTTCGAAGAAGGCAAACATCGTGCCCATTTCTTTCGATAGCCACAGCGTCAACCTTGCTAGGATGCTTGCGGCCAAGGGCACCTCTGACCCAGTCTTCTCCTTGAACACCGCAGCCATTTGATCGTACGTCAACTCATCGCCGGCGAGAGAGATGCTCTTACCCACAAATTTATGTGTGTCGATGAAGGCTTTGGCCGCAAATACTCCAATGTCGGATGCCGCAATGAGCTGAAGAGGTCGGGATTTCACAACCGATTTCCAACAGGAAGCAAAGATTTTGCCAACCATGCCGCCATCAAAGTTCTCCATAAATGCAACAGGGCGGAGGATAGTCCAGCCCATGTCTGTTCCGGTAGTTCTACGTAACAGATGAAGTTCGATGTTATGCTTGCTCATGAAGTGGGGGATGTTCGTCGGGTTCTCGATCGATTTGATTCCGTGGCGGTCGACAGACGAGTAGACGAAATGCTTGACCTTGTTTTTGAGGGCGGCATCTATCAGGTCTTTGCCTTGTTTTTCTTCAATAATCGGTCCCGTTTTGTTCATTGCGGGTGTCTGTTATATCAATCAGTAATGACCAGTTATTTACGGGCCAAGAAGGTGTACTCACTTGAACGCTGAAGACACCCCATATAGGTGAAGCCGTAACCTTACTGGCGTTCGTGAAGATGGCATCCACATCGTCCAAGATACCTTCCACGAGTGTGATCTTGGGGGATTTGATTGCCAATTTCTTTGCCGAGGGTGACGAGACATCTCGCGTGAGGGCTAGGATATTAAAGTCAGCTTGGGCAGCAAGCAACGCAGCCACCACAGAACCGCCTTGCTTGCCGGTAGCGCCGGTGATGAGAAGAGTGCGCGACATCTCTAAAGAAAAGTGTGAGATTGAGAGTAGGAAAAGTAGCGGCAAGAGGCGGCAATGAGGAAAACGATGGGGGTGATCACTAGCAGTCAACCTGTCAGGTGCGTTTACCTTTATACCAATAGAGCATTAGATGCTAATTTCAATCACACCGCGGTCAGGCCGAAGATGATTCATCTGAAGAATTGTTCGACTGGGTTTAGCTGATGCATAGGGCAGGAGGACGCGAGGATTGGAATTGAGTAGAAGCCGCATTCCAGCTATGCGGAGTCGATCCTGTACAAGGGACTCGCCCATGCCCGAGACATTTCTTTGTCATCCCTGCAACAGTGTCGGTATTTACGATGGATATTTGTCAGGGTCGGTGTCCGATGGCCACCGACTCTTTAGCGCGAAACTTGCAGAAAATAAACTACTTACCTATTATACCATGAACGCACGGACGTTCCAGGTAGGCCGAACACTGGAGGCAAAGAAGTATGAAGAGCCCTAAAGGTTCTCAGTCCTGACTAGCCCGATCGGGGCTACTTTTTCAATGCCGTTTTTGCTTCCTCCTGCACACACATCACAACGCCCCACAACGCCTCGCGATGCCTCAAGGCAAGGAACTTTCCCCTTCACTACGGCCACGAATATATGAATTAAAGAGGCAAGGTTTAGATACCTCTCGAAAGGCAGACTGGCTGCAGGAAGATTGCCCCGGTAGATCAACTGTCGGTGCCCTGAAGTCTCTTTGTTACCGAGAAACAGTACTTTATTCACGTCAGAAAGCCCTCATGAAGGCTAATTTCCAAGACATTCCGCAGGCAAATGATACAGTGAGTCGGTGGTAAAGAAGAAACAGAACACGGCTATAAAGGAGAAGTGGAGCGATGGTAAAGAAAAGAAGGCAATCAACTGATTAAATCGATATCGACGAGTGGGTAGCAGCTGGATCATCAGGAGGTAGTGGTCAGGGAGTGAAGGCGCGACGGAGAACGAGGGGCCGAGGAGTATGTGGCAAGCCTAGACGTAATGCAAGAGCTGATCAGATAGTTATTGCAGTTGCTGCTGGACTCGCCACTGGACCTCTTGCTGTACCTATTGTTGAATCTGTTGCTCATTCGGAATGTGTGGTTGAGTCTGCGATTGATGCTCACGTTGACCCTGCTCCGATGGCGGCTGGGGCTGTGAATCTGGCTCAAAAGCCTCCAAGCCTCCTCCTTACGCAACAAAAAAACTCCCTTCGTCATCGTCGTCCCCCCCCAGTAAGATCAATGACCGACGTCTCATCTCCCTTGAACTTGACCGCCATAAACTACGTTATAACGCCCTCTGGCCACACAGTCACGAGCTCACCAGAAGCAGTATCGAAGCGCTCCAGGTGTCTCAGGCGCGTCACAATGTTCTCCAGACGCGAAAGCATCTTCTTACGGATCACCTCCCAGTGCTGCTGGCTTATTATGTCGAAGTCGATGCCGATGGCAACGCCGAGCTCGCGCAGTTGGGACTCTGAGGAGGAGAGCGATGCTTTAGCAGGTTTATGCATCGCGAGCCAGCGCTTCATGGCTACAAGGTCCGACGGCAGCCATCGCATATGCTTGCATATATTCAGACGGAGATGTTCAGGAAATTTGCCATTAAACTGGCGCTGAAAGTGAAATCTGGGTTTTATTAGTGGACGTGAGGATCGTCTGGTCCAGGGCGACTTACTTCCCGGGTTAGAACACCCGTCTTGGAGTCGTGGCGGGGGCTGAATGTAGGCACTGTTCAAAATGCTCGTAGGCAATGGTGGAAACGAGACTTTATTGCAGCAACGACTCAAAATGGTAAGGTCCAGATGAGTCGTTACTAAATCGAGTGTAAAGAAAGATCCAAGTTTCTTTCCCCTTGAGGTGATAGCGCACTTGGATATGAATCAAGAACTGCATCAGTGAGCCGGGTGAAGGATCTCAGCTCAGCCGAAGGAAGTGGATGTGCAAAGAGTCAGATGGAAAATGCATGGCCGATCAAAGATGCATGCATTGGAGAAACGGGAATCCATCGTGTTGAAGATGTGGCTTGGACAAGCACCAAGCTCGTTCTTTCAGTGAAGCCTTTGCTCAGATATGCGCAGCGGCTATCATGAGAGAGATCAAGACATGGATTGGTCATGACTCAAACAAACAACTTGTCTACCAATCGGCGGTGACGTTCGCTTTTCTTTGCCATGGCCTGCAACCCAAGAAAACATGCTCGATGTCCTTGTCACACAGCCGATCTGACGGCTCAGTCTCACCTTGCAGACATTGCAATCACAGCTGCCATACATGTACGACGTGGTACCCTAGCCCTATGAGATATGATAAGCACCGTATCGCGACCACGCCCAACTTTTCCTTTCCTCAACTTCTCTTCATTTCCTGCACAAATTCATTCAGTCACCTACTCAGCCGCCATGGACACGACAAATCTAACAGAGCGAGCAGAGTATCTCCTCGAGATGCTTCAAGTAGCTGACACAGAGGAGAAGTGTAAAGCGCACACACCAAATACCCAGCAAGAGATCCACCAATTCATACCATAGGGGCGGTATAGATCATCTTCTCGCAGCAACACCTTTGCTTCGAGTGTCACAGACGTAAGCAGACTCCCGCAGCTACCGTCGACGCCGGGCAAAATTTTGACTCAGCAGTGGGGACGGAAGTTTGCCCAGACTGTCAACGAGAGCATGGCTGATGGGTTTGGTCGACCGAGTAAGTAAGACAACCTTTACATTTCAAACACAGATGATGATGATGGGGCAGCGACGAGAGGAGGGGCGAGCCTCGTGTCAAACTTCCCTGGTGTTGTCACTGGACCAAGCACGCCTCGTGGTCCAGCTACTCCACGCTCTATCCCTACGCAGCCATTTCTGGAACTCCCATCGTAATAACGCCCCGTCCGCGACCCGTCATGACAGTGGCCGCCAATATCCCCTCGCTCAGTGAAGACGCTGTTGACACGTCAGATCCGGCCAGTATTCACGAGTTCACGCTTCATCGCAATGAACAGATACGTCACCACATGTAAAGTACTGTAGAATGTGAGACCAAGCTCAAGCCCTATGAACTTGCGCTATAGATCTTGAACAGTGGCGGTCAAGGCCAAGGTCAATGTCAGGTTGGATATGGGAAGTGTAGACGCCGGAGGGGGGGGAAGGGAAAGAGAGTTGATATGGGCAATGACGATAATTATGGCGACGATATACCCGAGTAACCGTGGCATGGTGAAGATTACGCCACACACAGTGTTATTGGTGTTGTTCTGCTTCCTCATGTATTTGATGAGCCTGTTCTTGGAGTGGTTGCATTGTTTGTTCAGAGGTGATTCTGTTTTATCCCGAACAATCGACTATGTTACGTCCCATTTCCAATTAAATGTTCGATGTTCCTTGTTCCAGGGCATTTACCCGTCCTGCCCTGCGACTGGCAACATTCAAATGGCCAAACGTACGTTTAATAGGCATGCTACCTCAATCAACCCATCGAACAAAGAACACTGCGTCATCCTTAATCATGATACAAAAAGCTGGTAGAATGTCACCTCCAAGAACCAATGTACAAATACACCACTTCTTTCCTACTTCTTCTATCATAACATCCAACATCACATCCTTTTCACCAACAACAGCAGCAACACCAATAACACCAACATTACTAACAACTAACTAACAACCAACCCACTAACAACCCACTAACAGCTCACCAACAACTCACCAGCAACCCACCAACAACTAACCAACAACTAACCAACAACTAACCAATAAAACTTACTGACAGCTCACTCAAAGCTCACTCACAAGAATGGCAGGTCAAGTAAAGGGTAAGGGTAAGTCTGTTGACTATCACTCCGACTCAGAGTCTGAAGCTGACGATCTTTTCTTTACAGGAGTGTGTAGATCCGAACGAGCGCGGCAACTTCTCCGTCTTATCGCACACCTTGAACAAGCAGACAGTCCAGGACATGCTGAGATTATCAGCAAGTTGACGGAGAAGAGGGTGGAAGTCGCCTGGATTCATGGGTTGGCGCAGCTCACGCCCGAGAGCGAAACTGAGGAGCAGTGGCTCAAGGCTTGGGATGGGCGAAATGATTATGTTTCTGGGTGGATCACTAACAACATAGCAAACTGGAGTGAGACCATGGGAGAAGGAGAGAAGAAGAGATTGATTGATGAGGGCAAGTTACTCATGGAGGAGTCATCTGGACATGCTCTCAAGCACCATGAGGCTGACAACAAGGATCTTCCTACTCAGGATGACCCTCTTGCTAAGGCAGGCGATGAGTTGTCGGGTAAGCTCGAGATGACGCGTCTTGAAGATGCTGCTCACACTTCGGTTGATACGGCATCTGATCAAGCGATCGAGGAGCACATTGTCGGTGCTCATGAAAATTCGAACCGCAAGAATGAGCCAACGACTTCTCTCAATCAACAGGATCATGAACTCCCACCAACCACAGAGGTCTCCAAGACGCATGAACCCTCTCGGCATGTCTCTCAGTTCACCCCAGAGGAAAATCGCAAAATTGAAAGGGTTTGGAATAGATTTCGAGACTATGGCGCACGTCAGGACATGCTAAGGTCTGCTCTTAGCCAACAGGATGGCCAACATCCGCCGCCCTTAAAGCGTATACATTCAAGCCCGACCCTGAATGCGTTCGCTAATTGGTTTCTCCAACGCCAGGCACTTCGTGAGCGAGATGAAGGCATCGCTCGAGATCGGGGATACGGCATAAAGTGGGCTAATGAGAGGGCTCATCTGTATCCGCTGGATAAGGCAGTGAAACGGGCTGATGAGAAGAAGGCGAGGACTATGGGCAAGAAAGTTAGGTGGGATTTGGATGGGGCCAAGTTTGAGTGATACTGTCGCTAGCTTGGCTTTGGGATTAGGGCGGCAGATAGGTGAGTCTTGTTTTGCTACCTGTAGAAAATGGTGTTTGGGCAGTAGAGCTTATGCCTATCTTATCGTGTTCATCCATACCTCCATGACTGTGCACATATTTGTGTGCATGGTCTCGTTACAAAGATTAGGATGGGGATCGACATATGGAGACGAATACAGATATTGGCGCATACCAAGATATCAAGTAGAGCTAAAATATGAATGAATCACCGTAATAACATAGAGACTGGCGTGGTGTTATGCAATGACGGGTTATGTGACGGTGAACGACGACTTGTATAAGATCTGGGCCACGGACAAGGATATGGGCACGACTGCGCTCCGTATCAGTGTTTGGCATTGCTGGCCATTGAGGACAATGACGTGACCGCAGGGCTGGACAAGTACCTCTTGATGCCGATGTCCAAGCTCGACATCACCCGAGACATCATAAACATGTCCATTAGCGGACAGAGCGATATGAGGAAGATGGCGACTATAATCGAGACCCTGGCCCCAGACGGCCAAGGACAGGTCCAACGTGAAGCTCACGGCCGTCCCCGGGGTCGTCAACACTACCAAGGGCGTTGCTGGAGAGCTGAATGTGGTCAAATTTGACTTGATGGGCTTGGACGCATCCACGAAGATCCACTGCATCGCGAGAATGGACATGAAGACATTCTCAGATGACGGGCCGTATAGGACTGCCGATGCCGCCGAAATCACCGCCCTGCCAGTGCACCACTACAGGGCGTGGAGTGTCGACGTTTGTATCAGAAGTTGTTTACGAATGAGCCCTCGATCCTAGCGTTGGACACGGACATGGTCGACGGGATGATCCGATGTTGATGTAGACAAAGAACATAAACACGAGCGTGAGCATAAACGATAACGTGAAGCGGCACTGGAACACGTAGACGCTGAGTTTGCGGTAGTGGCCGACTAGGTCAGCATCAGACGGAGTGGGACAAGTACCCAATATACGAGCAATAACATCTACGTAAACGAGTGCATCAACAACGTCAGGATCGTGGTGACGACGATGAACCCGATCGCAACGCTGGAAGGCAAGGTTGCCAGGTTAATGTCTGAGAACGCAGACCTGAAGGCGAGGATGAACAGGCCTGAGAACATGGTGAGGGAGTTTATGTCGAACAAGGTCGAGAACACGTACCAAGATGGCATCTGTTCGGGCCCAAGACGCCACCCGAGAGCGTGAATGTGATGAGCACGGCTAAGTCGGTCCTGAACACGCACTATATCCGCATCTGTAAGCATGATCAGCAATAAGGACAACAACGGCGACAGGATCGTGATGTTGTTCTTGTCGACCACCTCTTATAGTGAAAACGGCACTGTATGTGTGTCTAATGCTATAGGATGCCTGCGATGGATGACTGACTGAACAAAACATTTAAACCACGCTGAACTCACAGTCATGTTCGACGCGGCATGTTCAGTTCACCGTCATATATATACGCCATGTTAGATCCGGAATGGTTTCTGGTCTACAGACATTTATCTTTTTCATCTTCATTGCTCAACTCAGAGTCTTATTTCCACAAAACACCAACCCAAGTCTTCAGCATGTATCGTTACATTATCACTGCTCTACTCGGTGTCGTAGCCATGGCCTCCGATACCTCCGCCAGCACACCCTACACAAGCAATCAAGACTTCGGAACAGCACTGCACGACAACTGTATCAGCTCCCTAAACGGCCTTCTTAAACGGCTCTCAATCCACCAGATCTGTAAGTTACACACACTCATCACAGACATCCAAATCGCGATGCCTAGCAAGCCAACAACATGCCACAGCCTCCTCAACCTCGATTTGAACAAATACCCGTTCAACGACCCCGACAAGCTTTGTGTTCCAACGATGCGCGAGTTCCGCTCTGCCGAATTTGTAATTGTGCGGGCAGGTTTCCAGGCCCTTGAGAAGTTAGACGTTGAGACGAACAAGGAGTGGTGGCATGCTGCTACGACTTGCGCGGGCAATTTGCTGGACCCGAGTCATAGGAATGTTTATTTGCGGGAGTTTTTGCCCAAGATCGAGAGCGATGACATTGATGGCTGGAAGAAGATTTGCAACGAGAATAGCTTCTAAAAAGCTATGGCAGGAGCTGAGTTTTCATCACTGTAAGCTTGTTACTGTTTGTTTGTCCGCTGGTTAGTTAGCTTGCAATAGTTCATACAGGGGAAAAAAGAAAAAATATCGTGTTGTCATTCATTATCTACGTTCGCAGCTTAAAGCTTAACCTTATAGGCGGCCGCCATCTCGAGAGTTGCAATAGTTTTCTCACACCAATCAATAAATATCTGCTTGCCACACTGTACTGTATCACAGCACGCTCCCAAACAGGCACTCTATCAACCCTAGTAAAACAACATGTTCATCCCCTACTTCTCTCCTTCTCCCCTCCTCTCTATTCACCTCTCTTGTCATCATATGCCGCATAATGCCACCCTCGGCAACTCTCCCTAACACCCCCCGTCAAAGCGCCAGACTCCGCCTCGCCTTATCGCTCCCGCCAACACCGCCACATCCTGATGATGGCTACCACATGCTTGGACTGCAAGCCACTCTTCCAAACCAGGACGGCGTGTACAGCCAGCATGTTGAGCTGTGCTTTCACTCTGACTTTACGCCGCGCGGGCAAGAACCGTTGAGTTTGCATATCGATGGTGGCGGCGTCGCCGTCACAAGGCCGACCGAATTGATGAGGGAGCCACCGCTGGATGGGCTGATTGTCAAACACCTTGTCAATGAGAAACAGAACGTGGACCGGAAGCGGAGGCTAGAGTCGATTGTCTATATGTTTGCAGCTGCCATCCTCACCTTCAGTCTCTATCTATTCTTCAACCCCTCCCCATCTCCCATTGCCGAAATACCATTGCCTCCACTGGAATACATGCTCTCCACAAGCATGAACATTCCAATAATGTCCTTTTATCTGCTCTATAACATCGATCGCAATTTACACCACGAGCCGAACTCATTCTAGCCTCTGATCCTGACGCCGCATCACTACATCACCAACGTTGAGGCCGAAACAACCGCCCACCTAGCCATCAAGACAATTCTCAACATCTTCTCCGATCGGCAGCATTCTCTTCCGAACTATCATCCGCTCGAAGAGCGCGAAAGGATTTGCAACAGGTATAGTCAGGTCTTTATATGGTATGTAGGTGACCTCGTTAGAAGTTATGAGGCGCGTACCAACTGGATGTGGCGCTGCCGGTCAGTGAAACTGGCAACTCCTCATTGCGGAAGTCAATCTCTCCAAGTAACCATGTGAACGTTGCAGTGGTCGGTTTGGCCAGCAGGTTAGACGCCACTGCTGTCATAGTCCTAAAGGTGAACGTACTGGCTTGCAATGACGGAGATTTGATGCTGAGGGGTGTCTGGGAAAGCAACGAAAGAACGCATAATTGTGCTCGGGGAAGAGGTGCGGATCGCGGATGGTAAGGTTTGGCCGGGATATAACCTGCTGGAGCTTGAGACTGACAGCGGTATGGAAGAGGCCTGTTGATTCTGTTGTTACTGGTAATACTGGTGGGAGTCCTTCTGGAGGATGAAAGATATTCGTGTAAGCTTTGCGATACTCACGGTCGGTTCAGTCTAGTCTGGCCAGCTAGATTCGATTGACCTGCGATCATCCTTGGCGAGAAAAGTCATGTAAAAACCTTTTCTATTTTTCAAACTCTCAATTAGCCAGATCGCCTAGTTGAGAGTTGAGAGACAGAAAGAGTTTAAAGAAGAAATGCGATAGAAACAATTATTTTATTAAACTTATTGAGAGATATTAGTTATGTAAGGGGGTCGTACAATGGAATGCAATAGATTGGTGTTATGAATAGGGTTGGTAAGAGTAAAGCTACCTGTATATCCTTTACCCTATCCCCTGGACATTTGCTTGGAGTGAATGAAGTCACAGCGAGCAAGAAAACGAGAGGAAACTACAAGCAGAATAACAGAGAGCGTATAATTGAACTCTTCTACTAAAAACTTGCTCTTCTGGAGCTTGCCGTTTCCAGCAGCACGAGGCTTGGGAGCACTTGGCTTAGATCTCGAACAAAAACTGTTGTCTACTATATGTGAGGGTCCCAAAAGATACCGAGAACCTCCACGCCGCCAATGTCAAATGAAGTGAGCACTCGTACGTGCTTTGACAGTAACCTGACGCTTTTAGTATTGCTGCCTTGGGCTTGACGCTTGGTAGTTCCTATTGCAGTGGCAGGTCTTTTCAGCATCTAGGTTGCTGATGGCGCTGGTTGCGCTGATACCGGACACATGACTCCACAGGTTCTGCAAACGTGGAACTCTTGGGGGGCTGTCTCACCCGCCTGGCGCGGTCTTAGCCGTGATCCTATCCTTTACAAGTCCGGTTACCTCATATATGAGAGGCTCAAAAACAGTTTCGAGGTCTCACGCTTTCAAAGCCAAGCATCTGTAATCATTATGGGTATTGGGTGTTGTCATCATTTCGTTTTCCTGACATGTAGACGGGATGAGCGAGAGGTACTTAAGCTTGACCGAAGGTAGTGTGCTGATTTGATGGCAACAAGAACGCAAAGATGACCTTGCTTCCAGCAGGGCGTTGAGTCTTATGAGCACTGACGTTAAGCGTACTCTTTGGCTTCCATGGTCTTTATGACTTCTGGGCTAATGCCGTTATGAGTGTTGCCAAACCTGTCATTCTGCGACCAGCAAATATCGACTCCAGTGAGACACTGCTCCCGTCGAGCGCAAGTGCCTGTAACATACAACTTGGATGGTCCCTGAGGCCTGAGATATTCTATGCGTGGTACAAGGTTCAGCGATGTCACAGGCCAGTGGATTCCCTGTTTTCCCTCCCTCATCAGGTCTTGGTAGCGGAGTGCAATTGCGACACTAACGCCTTGGGCCAGGGTCTTGAAAGTGTTCTTCACGGTCGACCGACTGTGACCTGACATCGAGGTCAAGGATGCTGAGGATGAAGCGACGAGTCACTCAACTTGGGGTTTGTCGACGATGGCTGAACCGTTGGTGCGTTCTGGACACAGTTGATGGTGTCCCTCAATTGGCGGTTCGACAGGCACCGTTGTCGTGAGAATCCAGTGTCGTACAGCGACATAAGATCAGCTCGACATGAGAAGCATCCCGAGAGAGGTCAAATCATCTGTTGAGACACAACGACAGCGAGACTCACCCATTGGCCAGTCGCGTCATGATCTCCTGGACAACAGCGTCTTTAATGACCTTGAGTGACTCGTCACGAACCCCTCCTTCGTGGACAAAATCAACGACGCCCTCAAGCCTGTCCATGTTCTCACCCAGATCCGAGAACGCGAGGTCATAGGTATCTGCAAGCTCGTCATTCTTGGAATCAAGGGCCGCAAAACGATCTTCCAAGGCGTCGTATCGCTCTTGGAGATTGACCAGGCTTTGGGCCAGCTCCTTGTTTTGCTGCTTCAGCTTCAGGTTCTCCGTCTCCAAGGATTCGACTCGGCTTTGAACTTGTTTGACATCGACTCGGCTTTGCGCTTCCTTGATAGCGCGGAGTTCACCCCAGAGGAGGCTGATGTCGTCGCGTTCGGTATCAGTATTGGTATATTGGCGAGGGCGCTTTTTGCTCGCGGGCTCCTGGATCGGGGGAGGCGGAGGAGGCGGGGAGGATGTGGTTTCTTGGTAAGATGGTGGCGGGGCTGTATCGGCTGAGTCTGACGAGTCGGCGAGCTTGCCTCCGACGCCGCCGTACATACTCGCGATATGGTATCGGGTGCTGCAGGTCCTGAAGAGACCTTGACTGGCTGCATCGGTGACTTGTTGCATATTGGGCGGCGCGTCTCGAGCATCGATGTGGATAGAGAAGGCGGTAGTCTTAGATAGATAACGTATAGCGTCGAGGACTACTCCGGAGGATCTTTTCGATGGAGATAGCGGCTCGGTAGCAGCGGCGTGGACAATGACGGCGGGAGGGCGGCTCAATGTAAAGCCAAGACTCAGAGTGGTAGACTTGAACGCCTCTCCTATTGCTGGGGGGACAGTCGGGCTCTTGACAGTCTGAAGAGAAACGATGGATGACGCACAAACTCGAAGTATGGCATCCGCGACGACACCAACGCCCTTGAGCTTGATAGGCACAGCCAGCTCAAAAAAAGCAGCCTCGGCGTTGAACCACGTCTTGAGCGTGATAGCACTCGATTTCGGATCCGGCCTGCTCAAGAACTGCATCGTACCATCCTCCATTGCCCACGCCACCACGGCCTTCGTAGTATGCTGTAAATCGAGCGACATATCGATCGGTCGGGGTGGCATTTCCACAGTTAGTTTGTCTACCAGGATAAGTCAA
This sequence comes from Fusarium pseudocircinatum, assembly GCA_013396035.1. Taxonomy (NCBI): domain Eukaryota; kingdom Fungi; phylum Ascomycota; class Sordariomycetes; order Hypocreales; family Nectriaceae; genus Fusarium; species Fusarium pseudocircinatum. The sequence continues at coordinate 61,458 of JAAOAS010000359.1, forward strand.
CTTACCTAGACGCACCCGTGTCCAGAAGGAGGAACAGCTTCGACGACAGGCGACCTGCAAAGTCTCCAGCGAACTGCGAGAACTCTGCAGGTCCCTTCTACAGGCCCCGGTTGTTCCAGCAAAGGAGGCTTGACGCGCTCATTTGAAGGGTGCAAGTCGGAATTTTATACGGTCTGTAGCGCGAGTAGCCGCCTCTTTCTGGACGCGATGCGAGATGTTGTTTTGGAGGTGTTTTCGTCGATAGAAGGCGGAAGACTGATAATGTGAGGGAGAAGAGCTGAAGAGCTGGAATTGAGGAGAATCGATTCCCACGGAAGAACCTCGGATGAACCCTCGAGAGTGGGTCGCCACGTACAGTACTTCGGTCAGCATGCACAGTATAACTCCGACATTCACCAGGCTTGACTACAGTGCGTACACCAGCACCACGCACGCCTCCTGCGACAAATGGCACATTGCTTCTGCGATAAATTACAGGGTACCCAACTATAGCTAAATCATTACAGCGCATTTCTTGAGGGCTTCTCGCCTATATAACGTAGCTGAATCAACATCATTCACATCAGTACACGAACGATCAGAACTGGCTAATACAAACCAAGTTTATATTGTTTCAGCTGTTTTCGCCGTCGACAGCCGCGCGAAGCCGCCACAATCACTTTGAGATCCATTTGCATCGCGTCAAGAAGAACAATTGAATCCCAAGTCGATATTGTTCGACTTTATTTTCCACCAATTGGGCTCATCTGTCCCATAATAGCCTAGACGTTCTGACATTCTGTGAGCGAGGGCGAGGTCGCAAGCAAAGCATTTGGCGTTCGTTTGATGGGAGTATTGCATACACCGCAGTGTTAAAATAAACGATAAAACCACAACATTAGCTTTAGAACATTTAAATAAAGTGTTCAAAATGACAAGGGTCCTTGACACTACGGTGCAGTCCTTTGCCATGATATTGCGACGCGACGTGACGCGGTGGATCCCCGAGCGGCAATAAGAGCCTGGTTCATCTGATTAGACATCCTGGCTAAATCTGTATAATATGATATATTGATTCATGCCGCAAATGCGCTTGCTACTCCCTGGCTTGGTTCGGGGTGCCCTTGTGATGAAAAGCCGAGCTTTCCCCAGATATGCTTGGAGGAGTTTGTGTAAGATCGTTCTGATCTTGAGCATTGTCCGTTGGACAGCAAAGCGCAGCAGATGGTCATGGATGAAAGTACAAGATCAGGGATTGGTGGGGTTCCTGACACTAGCTGATAAATGTGGATCGTATCACAGATTGACGCCCAATGCAATCCTGATCAACCATTCGGCCTCTGTTCTGAGTCTTTAACTTTTTCCCCGTGAAACTCGACTGTGTGGGGAGCTATAGTGGCTAGGGCTTAATCAAGAAAGGCAGGTCCCTTCGCCGGCCCGATTCTCATTTATTGCCTGTCATCGTGTGCGACGCGCGTGATGTGAGCCATCAGCTGTGGGGACTATCAACTCAAAATAACACTCTTACAGAATCAGTCATCTGCCCAATTTGATGAAGGGGGTAGTGTCCTTCGAGGCAGACCTCAAGTATCTATTGCGTAAATTCTCTCGTGGAGAAATCCATGGTCTTGGTTATCTCCAATCCAAAGAGCCCAGAGGCGACCCATTACTCTCTCGCAGAACCATCATTTGTGTGCAATTGTCTTACCACACAGCTAGCCTCTTATCCAAGGCGCAATAGTCAAGATTCACACAGCATGTCGTCAGGTCTATTGTCAAACAATAAGTTAAGAACACGGGTAGAAGAATAGCGGTAATTCAGTACATTTACTACTTCCCTACCCTACAGACTGGATGGAGTCAGTGGGGCGGAGGTGTCTGGGGTGAGCGCATAAGTGATTGAGACTGCAGCACGCTGCAAATGGAATAGCCATAGTGAGAAATGGATTATGAAGTAAGAGGCAAGGGAAACCAATCCTTAATCATTCTAGGGCTCCTGTGCGGTTTAATCTGTAAGCATTGATAAGCGAGAGAACTATGTTGTCTACGGGCCTTGTTTGTGACTACGGTATGCAAATCCTCCATGAAATGCTACCTGCGGTTGAGTTTCCGCATCTTTGTAGTGCTTATACGGTTGAAAGTGTGCCTTTGACACAACTGACCAGCTCCCTTGACAAGGTCTTTGTGACTGCAGGATTTGAATGCCGTTATGACGGAGATGGCATTCATGGAAGGAAGAGCAAAAGAACACACCGGGACGTCTAATGCTAGTAACGGGGGCTTTACTATGGACAATGTCTGTATACATGCAATTTCATCAGTCTCTGCTCATAGGGCGCGTCGGCAATTGCAACAGCCAGAGATACGACCTGATTCCGCGAGACATTCCTTCGCCATATTCCGCTGACCAGAGTATGGATCGAACAACATCCATTTCTGCTTTTCTATGCCCTCACCTCCCTTCATTCTCATCCCTTGGATCTCCGATCAGATCTCCCCACGGTATAAGCTGTATAGACTCGTCTGTGTTTGCTGCAGAAAGGTCTATGGCGAGCTTCCTTCGGGCTGAGCCTTTGCAAAATCGAGAATTTGGCTGAGCTGAGTGAACGGGATGTGGATCGGCGCGAGCGGGTAGTCGTCCGAATACTTCTCCTTGGCCATGTCCGTGAGTCGGAGCTTGACAAGTTTGTCGCCATTGACCATTCGACCATTGGAGTCCTGGAATGCCTGTGAAAAATAAATTAGCTCCTGCGTCCCAGTGTGAGTGGAGACTTGCCGTGGGTTGCAGGTCACAGACTGCCTCGACCGTCTGTGAGGTAAGATCCTATCTCGCTCGCCAGATAGAGACAGACGAATGACCCTCGTTATACTTAAGGTTAAAACAGATTACGGTAGTAATAGCACCCTTAGTCCCGACGATATAGTCTTTGGCAACCTTCTCAAGGCTCTCTCCGGTTTGAGAATAGCCGACTTCGTAGATAAGACCTGGCTTACTGGCGCGATCGTCCTTGAACTGCCCGTCCGGGTAGCACTCTAGACGTTTCTTAGCCTTGTCGTGCTCCCAAAGCTTCACCAGTCGGCTCTGGCGGTTCGTGATTCGAGGCGCGTTGGGTACCGCGCGCAGGATGTCGTCGATCACTTTCTGGAGCACAAGTCCAAACTCGGTGGCAAAGTCGTCGTGAATCTTGGATGGCATTCTGAGGGTTACGATACCAGCGTCAGCGTCGTAGTCGAAGCGACGGAAGAGGTCATTGAGCTGCGGGCGGATGCTCTCGAATATACGTGGTTCGAGTTCGAGCGACACGAAGTAGGGTCCAGCGATATCAGATTCAAGTCGCTGATGGCACTCGAGAATGTTGTCGGGGACGGAAGAGGTTGAAGCAGCAGCCCGGGGAGTGACCTCCACATCAAGCGCAGCAGAGCGATCGCGTTCGTCGGCCATTGCTGCGGCGATGTTCTGTTGGTGAAGGTGTTTGGATGGGTAGTGTCGGTGGAGAAGGTCGTTTGCCTTGAGACTTGGTATTATTGTTAGCAGAAGTCGTTTGTCGCCGCAGCGAAAGGCAAAGGATGGTTCAGTGATGTAACTTAAACCTACCTTTGCTTTGAGATAATGGCACAGGTAAGCGCACGATAATGTCTTACCTGCGGTGAGGCAGAAAATACACTACCGCTTGTATTTCGGTCTAGGAATGAAGGCGCCCGGGTCTGCTGAAGGCTATGAATGAGTAGTATATGAAAAAGAAAGAGAGAATAAAAGAGTCTTCTCTGACTTGCTTCTGTTCTGTTGCTGAAGAGCGAAAAGAAGAGAGAGGCGAGAGAGCTGCGTGCTAGAAGAAAATCGAAGTGGAGGGGGGTTGAGTAGGCGAGGAGTCGGTGAGAAACTTTGAGCAGGTGCCTAGCACTGCTCAAATGCAAAGGAGTTGACTCGGTATCATGAACAGCCAGTGTGACACTGGCTCCATCAGTACTGCTGAACAGGAGAAGCCAAGCTCAATAACATGAACATGTGTAAATTAGTACCAGTGGGTGACCGCGTGAGGACGCAGTGTGAACATCAGCATATGAACATCACCTCTTCAAACAACTGAACGTGGCCAGGTATTTGTGCTTAATGAACAAATCATTCCACAAGTCGCGAAGCCACAAAGTGTCACTGTTCAAGCCCCATCTCCCCTGTTTCCTCACGTCGCTAGAACTACTCTTCGCCTGCATTACAGGCACTGATGTCCCCACAAATAGACACTTGCAATCTGGCTTGACTTCTCCTCTCCTCCTGTCGTCATCCCAGTACGAGACCATTTCCCTTTTCCTACTCAGTGTCCACTATCCTCAATGACGCGTCTACGACCAACAACCGTCATGTCTTTCAACTCGATGGAGCTGACCCTGCAGCGAAAGTAGAACCGCAATTCTCTTCATATTAGTGAGCTCTCTGACCGCGTTGGGTACCGTTGTGCTGTTATTGTGTTCTCTAGTTGTCGATTGCCACTGACAAATGTTATCAACAGTATGCAGAGCTTCCATCCTCTGACCACAGAAAACGGCCTGTGAAGTAGCGAATCAACAGCCCATAGTCCTGCCAAACTCAGGTCTGTTCTGCAAAGTCAACTTGCCATGCGAGCGCGTTCCCAGCTTGAAGAACTCCACATTAGTCTGACAACCTCCCCAAGAGAACGCACAATCCTGCAGCAAAGGCGCTAATAAGCAACTTTGAGTATGACAAAGCTAGTCTTGAGTTTAGTATCTATACCAGCGCCGGTCGAATGATTATGCTTCCCCATCTCAGCGATGCCTTAGTTGAAAGCATGGAGCTTCTCCGTGGAATCCGACACAAGACCTGCAGCAACCATACATTCACGGTCTTCCGAACCGCTGTCGTCTTGGCCTCATCCAGCAACACCCTGTATGTCAGACACTCAGGTACTGAAGAAAGTACATTAAAGATGTCAGTCGATACCGCCTACCGCGTTTTCTCAGCGGTGTCGCTATTAAACTCGAAGCAGATTAGAAACAAGAGATGTTCCTTTCCGTCAGCGCACCTGACTGAAACCCCTGTGGTTCCCGTCTCAACACAGCTCCTTCACTCCAGGCATCCAGGCAACGTGTTTCTGTCTGCAAAACAACTCATACAGCACCAACACACGCAAATTCTCTTTTCCCTGGCACGCAACCCCCATATTGTGCCCTTTATCCCCAAGCCCGACGCGCCTATTGATCCCCCAGGTCCAAGCTAGCCACGCTGGGGCGCGACAGCTCTTAACTTTAAAAGAGACGACAATGCGCTCGTCTTGAGATTTATCTCTTGGTCCAAAGGGCGGTGGCGAGGTCCCGACTGGGTTACGGACCTGCGCGATTTTCTCCCATCGGCGGGACTGAGAGCCCTGCGTGTGTATGGTCTGCACAAGATGACTGTGCTTCTTCTCAAATATCAGATCGACTTGTCTACCTGTTGGCGCCTTACGACTCGCCGCCGAGAATGGTTTTGAGCACGAAACTCGGCATCCTCCACCGTCATACGAGCCTCATTCTTTTTATCTGACCGCGGGCACTGCCAGAGCCGTGTCCAGGGCACTATGAAGAAACCGACCAACGAACCTTCACCAGCCCTCTCATCTGATTCCAACGACAACGCCGACACTCCTGGCTCAGCGATGCCGTCCATTGACATGTTTCACGACGCGCTTGGAAACCCATCTTCAGGCCTAGAGCTAGCAATATCGCCTGTTCATCGCTGGCTGGGATCCAGCGATGCTGACGCCCCAATAATCGGCGTCGAGGCTTCTTTGGCCAATTGCGCCCTGAAAAGGCTTCACTGAGGCTATACGATATATATAGGCGTCCAATATGCATCAAGATAGGGGTTATCAGTTTGGAGAAGATGTGTGGAGATGAGCGAGTTATCGTTGTTAAATATCTGTCCAAGAAGGAATTGGAGACAGATGAGTGGAAAGCCATGGCGGGACAGAAAGACTGGCAGGGCATTTTCGACGATAGTTGAATGAAGAATGGCTCTGAGTAGAGTTACTATATGCCAAGGACAGACCTAAAGTGGTTCAGGATTGGATTGGATTACGTACCACAGTGCTTACCAATGATCTGTGTGTCCAGCGATGCTGACAGGGTCGGTCATGCTCCCAGAGTCCAATACAGATCCATTCTGAGGATGGATACTACAGTGAGGCTAATTTGAAGCATAGAAAGTTGCTGCGCATTGATGCTGGGTTGGATATGGTGTTGATTGGGTCGAGGACTCGAGAAACATTTATGAGAGTCTCTCTTGTTTACAAGATAGGCATCAATGACTTAGCAGCTTATTTCGCTATCAACCATAGATTTGTATCCGCATCTTGGAATCAGTAGTGCCCAAACCAAGCTTATTAATCTTAAACTATCGTAGGCGGTGTCGGATATGCAAACGCTGAACCGCTGGGAAAATAGGGTGAACGCTCATGAGCCAAGAATTGGCGCCCGCATCCCCCTATCTGATGGTTGAACTAAGTACTTGGCAATTGGATGATTGGTACACCTTTAACGAGAAATCTCGGCGCTGACGGTTCGCTTCCATCGCCCTCCTGTGAGAAAAAAGTCCGCTGGTCGCTCTTGAGAGGAATCGTCTTACGCCCAGCGATTTGTGAACCGACAGACCTTTTCTCTACGTCTTATCCCAAAATTTCCATCAATACATAACCATTCCCTTACTACAACAGACGAAAAAGCGTATAGAGTGTTTGCCTCAATCGTCCGAGTCCGAACCATTCCAACTAGCGATCAATGGACCCCCTTTTGGCTATTCTTTGTACCGATCTGCGTGAAGGCCAACGCTCTAAAACCCGCTACTGCCAAGGATACTCTTCAGTGTCCTTTGTGGAAAGTTTATAGAGTTCTCATGTATTTGTTGATTCTTCTTGGCGAACAGACGCAAGGAAAGCGGGCTATAAGGTCGGGCATCCTGGAGGCTGGTTACGTGCGTGCTTGATAGATGGATGTAGATCCGTGAGATATTAAGAGAATGTTTGGGTTGGAAATGCATTTGCGGTAGCATACCTTGAATGGATGGGGGCAGGAAATAGATGGAGAAACTCTATGTTGCAGATCTGATAATTTGGTCGAGCAGTTTGAGCATCTGTTCTCTATGTACTGTAAAAATCCTAACTCTACTGCCTCCATGAATTGCTACCATAAGGAAGGCCCTTTGACCTCCCAGTGACCATCGCCCTCCCTTCTTCTGCAAATTGAGGAATGATGTATGAATTGTGCTACTGAGCAAGCTGTCTCCCTGTAGGTGCTTGTGCATCAGCGAAGTCGTGTCTGACATACATGCTGCAACTCAACTGCAACGGGCACCATATATTTCGGCGAAGCTGATTCACACTCCTTCCTGGCCTAATCGCAAAGAGAAGAAGACTTGTAAAAAGGATAGGGAGAAGAATTGTTAGAAAGACAGGGAGATGACAAATCCCAGAAAAGCCAAGCACTCCCTGAAACAAATGGCCCACCATTGCAAAGCGACCTCCATACTCAGTAGGCCCTGCTCGGATAGGTGACTGATGGGAATCAGTAGATGCAGGTATGACCGTTCAAGACTGTTGACAAAAGCGAAGTAGGTACCAAGGAGGAGCAACTTCAGACCCGTCATGAACGTGGAGGCGACGCCTCGAACGCCTGACCAGAGAAGTCTCAGTGCGAAAAACAGGGCTTGGAGGAAGTATCACCAGGCATCGTCAGCAAAGCATATCCAAATTTCGGTGTCAGGGTCCCTTTCCACTTCTTCAACGTCGTCGTCTCACTCGAGGGTCTCATCAGGAGGATCTATATCAGATGCGTTGATGTCGTGTGGAAGGTCGAGAGGTAGCGAGCCATCGTCAACCTCGGCGGATTCCTGTAGCAAGAGAGTGGGATTGCAAATTCCTAGAGAGGTTAGATTGGCTTGGACTGTATAGCGTATAGGATCCTCACCATCAGATGGAATAGCGTGGTTCTCCATGAAGTCGGTAGCAGGAAACTCGATCTCCTCACCGCTGCTGACACTAGTGATGATATGATCGATGTTACCTGGCTGCTGCCGGCCACAGGAAAGTTACTTATTGCGGTTAAGTCAGATGGTCATGGCACTGGGTTTCAGATACTTACACATATTAATGATATCCATGGTGATTGTGTTGTAGTTGAGTATCGTGATAAAGAGGTAAGGTTGAGAAATAGCACAGCAGGGGTCTGAGAAGCTCGAAGGTCAGAGTATAATATTGGTCCAAGAAGTGAGATAATATATTCTTAAAGTTGGATTGAACGGCATTACGTAGTAAGTGGCTTTGAAGAACATGCTGTTTGTTTTCAGGTGGAGCAGAAACAAGTGACGATGCGCATGGGGTTGCATTGCCGTTACTGCAGATTCCTCTTTGTTTCATTTCTATATAGAACAAGGGTGACTCATTCACCTCGGTAGTTCTAATGCAGGATGACCGCATATCTCTCTATACTGTCCTTGCAAGCCTCAATAGTACAGCGGCTATAGAATGAAGCGACATGTCGGCTTATGGTAGCTCGCATCAAAGCCTTGATGGCTTTTGCTTCCTGTTGCTTTCTTTCAGTTCATTTCTGGAAGCAATGGGTGATTAAATCATCCACAGTGTAGTCTGTCAATCAATCCAGCGTATTGAAGAGGCCATACATCCGGGCTGTCAATACATGTGCATAAAGTTGTTTGACAATGAGATCTACCACAGAAGCAATTATTCAAAAGGTCAGCGGTGTCGGAAGAGACTAATCAGGCGTCTAAAGAAATCTAGCGAGTTGGTGGGTTGATCGACTACGTGTTCCTTTACCAGTTGAATGTGCTGGTACAGGAGAAAGTTGCGACAGGAATCTGAGGGCTTGGGGTTGGGCAGTGTTCCTTTTCAAAGTTGCATCGGCTTTGTTAAGCTCATTTAGTACAACTATGGCCTTTTCTTTCGAACAAACCCCATTACCTTTCAATTCACGGTTAATGCTGTGGATTTAATGATTCGGACTTACAAGTAAATTACGTGTTTGACCTACAAAGGCCGCGATTATCATCGAGCAATCGAGGGTTGAATTAATTTAGTTGTGTATTGGGAGTTTATTTCGCTATTGTCACTTTGAAGCAATGCGAATTTGGAAGTCAGATTGTGGTGGACAATGTAGGAGTTGGCAGAATCACCTGTCCTGAGGTGTCAATGATGTCCGGCGAGGCTGACGGGAAGTCCGGACAGGGAGTCTGGCCCCGGATTATCCACTTTGTAGAAACGTTTACCTCAAGTAATAGAAGACCAGCTTGCCAAGTGCAGCTTATATACCCCGGCCAACTGAAACATCGGAACAGTTGGTTCTCAGCTGGTCAGGGATCCGGTGCTCGGAGCTCATTCTACGGGTAGTTGCAAAGAGCACCCATCCGTCCCCCTCCGGGGCATAATCAGATCGGGGATTGAGGGCTGGCTCCGACACATGACCGTCCTTACCAGCGTCCATCCGAATATTTCGCTTGCTTCGGTTCCATCTTGACGATATTGTTTGGCGCTGGAAAGCCACGCGGTGGTGCATTGGACAAAACGTTATGGGTGGTTAGGAAGGTCTTGCTCCCACAGGATGAAAGGAAACGGTCATGAACGAAGTGGAAGTCGTTGAACAATGATTGTAAGATCTCCTATTGGTTATCCTAGTGTCTGTAGGTTGGCTAGGGTTGACAGTTCAGCGGACGTGGGAGCCGGTTGGTTCCAGGTGTTTGTAGCCTAGTGGGTTCCAGAACGCAAAGACGTTCCATTTGGTCCAGGGCTCTCAAAAGCAAGAGGCCGTCCTTTTCCTTCCAAGGAGTGTCACAATGGATGACCACTGGCAGGGCCTTTCACATGAACTTGTTGGAAACGGCCCGGAATGAGCTTTCGACAAGCTTACTTACATTCTCATGTCCCTTGAGAACGTTTAAGGCTAAAGCTTGAATTACGTTAGCGCTACTGAGCCACTTATGGCGGCTCATTTACGTTAGGTTCATTGTGCATACAGTTCAGCTCTTGGCACGGAGACAAGGATTATCATGAACTGTCCCCGAGGCGTTCTAGAGGCTGAGGGGCGCATGGATCACCGTGGAGCCCTATGGGCATATGCTTTACCCCATGATAGCCATCGAGAACGTTGCCAACGCCTCTGGTGCATAGCAAGCGTGTCCAATTGTTCAACCTGGGCTCTTGGCGACCGGTTTCCGGCCTTCCGGACTGTCTAAATACTTGTTTGTGGCTACTATCCTTAAAGATCTCGAAAAACCAGAGCGTCGGAATCTCGCAACCTCTAAATTTCTCCAAAGAAATATTCTTGAGGATGCCAGCTCATCCAGAGAGGCTTTAACAGCATTTTTGACTCCAAGGGCTATTCCTAGTCAGCCGAATGAAATGTCACCTTCTATAAGACAGACATGTCGACAGTGGAGGAAGGGCAGGCAAGCGACGAAAGTGTAGAGTGCGTTAGCGAGATCTTACAACCGCCCAGCATGGCCATCAGGGCTCGGCCTCGTCTCTTGTCCACGTCTAACTAGCAGGGGCCTTTGCCGGCCTCAGACTTCATTAAGGACTAAAAAGGTTGGTGTTTCGGGCTCTTAAACTGATGGCTTTCGCGTCTATGGTGAACATTGTGATATCAGGCGTGGTTCGTTCCGCCTATTCCCTTAGCATTCTGAGGGTGTATCATCTAATACAGTTCGGGAACAGGGAGGATCTTGGCAGCCAACATCGGGGGCTCTTCCAAATCTGCTCAGTTTCCTCAGTAACACCATCGTTAGATGTCTTACGACACCTATCGGTCAGATTGATGGCCTTGGCTTACAACACTATTGCCAGTTTCTCCGTCAACGCTATACCGCTGCTCTTTGCTATTACGCCTAAGATTGTGCCCAACAGTTAACTTCCAGTCGCCCAAAGTGGCATCGATTTGTCTTCTCGATAACTGACCTTGTTGTTCTACGGAAGAGAACAAGCCCATTACACAGCAATAAGACTTCACGAAAAGTCCGGAGGAATTGCCCGCATTGGGCCAAACCATGTTTCCATATCTGATCCTCGACACATTGAAAGTTCTATGGCCTGAAATCTGGCTACACAAAGGTATATTAGCCGATGAGTTGCAACAGACCACATTCTATCCCGTACAGTCAATTACATGAAAGGGCGAAGTCGGGGTCAAGCCCGAATGGGAGACAGATCTAACGTCAGGCGGTAGAGTTTCAAGATTGAGATCACACGATAAGGCAAATTTACAGGGATTGGGGTTTTATTGAAAGCGATGATAAGATCAGTAATCGCTCAACTAGAAAAGTCCCTTGAGGGGAAGGAGAAATGAGCCTATTGCAAAGCGAGAGAAGTGCTATGTGAATGTTGAGGTGGGAGAGACAGCCGGCATTCACGTCTCAATGCTAGAACAAAGAAATGGACAGCTGATTACACGAGGCTTTCCGTCGATATAGAGAAAGAAGTCGTTGCGCAATGATATCTGTCCCTGCATTATGGTAGCATTATATCACCCCAGGACTTTCACCAATCGGAATTGCCGACGAGCCTCAGTCCAAGTACTGATTCTAATGTGACTTCTGCAGCAATGAGACAGTCGCAATTCATATTGAAACAATATTTGGGTTATTCACTTCTCCTTTGTCCTCTTCATCTGGGGGTCTGCAGCAGACCGACTGCTTCTTCAACAAGACTCTGGTTTTTGGGACGCTAGTAATTCACATCCGCAGTGGGACCACAAAGCCCAATATAAGGTCAATGGTTTACTACAAGCGATTGGTCCTGGTTGCTTCATGCAATGTACAGTCTTCTTAATCACATTCACAGCAATTCCTTTGTTATTATTGTCTTTTGTGTTTATAGTCTCAACATTGTGTGTTGGCAAGTGACGATATGAAAGATCAAGCGTAAAATAAATATGACAGGAACATATTATATATAAGACAACAAATCCCCAACCTTATAATCAGTCTCTGCTTCCAGTCACAGCTGAACGTGCCTTATTCTATAACATCTCAGGACGTCCCAAATCACAGTTAATCGAACAAAGCTTCTTCCAACAACCGCACCTATCCTAGCTGCGAGGCGAATACAGGTCTAAATTAAATAGAAATTATATATAAAATAAGACCATGCTAATAAAGATAGGGACCTAAATTAATTGCCCCTAATAAATTCAGGTTACTATTATAAAAAGTTAGAAAAAATTACTTTAAAGATAATATATTAATTTATAACTACTAGGAAATATTATATTTTAAATATTAGCTATTATAGCTAAATATTAT